>JABXWE010004818.1:0-15665 GCA_014611495.1 Limonius californicus
AATTCCGCTTTTCTATTAGTTTCTACTATCAAAATATCGATAATATCTTTAGAGATAAGTAAATTGAAAGCATCTAACGGCTTTTCAATATTTTTACTAATGTCTGTCAAACCAGGTTTCGTTGTTATAATATTTGCGGAACGACGTTTGCTGCCACGTTTTGGTTGCGTAAACCAATTGCTGCCGTCTCGAGAAACAATAACACTGCCATTTTCTTCAGGTTCCGCTTCATTGTCCGACACATCACTGTAAGCGTCAACGTCACTATCAATTTCCTCGAAAACTTGGTCTTCATCTTCGCTAGGTAAATCACCCCCATCAAAGTCATCAAGGTTGACATTAGCTGCTTCTTGCTCAAGCTCAGATTGCGTCAAAAATCTTCTTGACATGACTAATAATATTATTGTTATGCTCTTATGCACACGCAGTAATAACTTATTAGCAATTGTTGTAAGCGGTGGCCCTTAGAAGGTGGCACTAGACGGTTATTCCCGATAAACAACGAGCAAACGCGACTGAAAAGATATTACAAATTCATGAACCAAGTGCCCAAGATGGGGTCAGATTTGACCCCCAGCGAGAAGATTACAATAACTTTTTAGTAGTATGTTTTATTATAAAACTAAATACACTACATCATTTCAAGTGTTGAGAAACTCAAATAGAAAATTCGCAGAGAAATTTGCAAACAAACTCACTTAATGACACGCAAAAATGTAGGTCTGGGGTCACTTTTGACCCCATCTTGGGCATCCGAAGGTTAAGATGATTAAAGACAGAGGACGAACGGTGCTCACCACTAAAACAGAATGTTGCTGCCAACACTTTGCTGAGGTACTGGAACAGGGAAGGAAAGGTCATGGAATTGATAAATGGAAAACGAAACCAAGGCCACGGTAACGATTGGGAAACTCAGGCATTGGAACGAAGAAGCATTACGATTGATGTTAGAGGGGCAATAAAAGCTTTCGAAACACAAAATGGCAGTGGGTTATGATGAAAACGGAGATTCTAAAATACACGGGCGAAGTAGGATCGTTCTACTTCACAAGGTAATTAAAATCGTTTGCGTTAAAAGGTGTGCGCCAAGAGTTTGGCGATTGTCGGCAGTGGTGTTCGTATTTAAAAAGGGGGCTAGCCAGGTGTGTGAAAATTATCGAGAGATATTGCTACTCAGCGTACCACTAAAAGTGTGAGAAATAATACTGGTCAAGAAACTGCGGGGGCTACTAGAGCAAACACTACGAAACAGCGAATGTGAAATCCTAGAACAACGGAATGTAGACAAACATTTAATGCAAACGAGGGTGGTACATACACAGGATGAACGAAAAGTCAAGAGGGGCTGGGAAATAGGAACAGATAGGAAGGGGCAGCGGATGCGCCCACGAAAGACATGAAATGGAGAAGTGGCAAAAATACTAGAAGGGCAGAGGGTCACACGGGCACAAGAAAAGGTGATCGCTAGACACAGGAAGGGGTGAAGAAATTTCTGTGCATTGAAAGGTGGAAAAGGACATAATTATATATTATACATACAATTCCCCATGTTCATGTTAAACCGTAAACCACTCTAATAAGGTGTAATTAGAACAGCATGAACCTTGCTGCTCAAAAGCCGTAAGTCCTATCCTATTGCCTATCTCCATCTGACAACGCATTATTAGTTAAATTCTTTAATTTGTTTTGCGCCACTCGAGCAACAGATTTGTTCAGGTAAACGATCTTCACGAAACTAACGAAAATAGACAAGAAGTAATGTAGTTGCAATATAACTAAGATAGAAAAAATACCCCAAAGAATCCCTGATGCAGTTCTACTACTGTTTTCCTACAAAGATAACACACTGCCAATATTTTCAAAACGGTTCATATGGCTATTCCTTACGATCGAACTGCCAGAGTAGAACTTGGAAATTACTCCTAATTAAATCCTCTGGTACATCATAAGATATTCAACAAATTCTGTCCGCTTTATGGTTTACCCAAAACCACCAAAGCAGTTAAGCTTCTGCCCATTTTTTACACCGTATATTTCCTACTATAAAAATTGTGCAACGCCTTCACAAAAGCTAGACAAATTACTTTCTACGATCTTAGCTGTTCTCACTCTATCCATCTTTTTGCCGTTTTAATGGTAGACCTGCTTTTACCACAGTCGCTATTTGTGGCACTATTACCAACAAAAACTGAATCTGCTAACCTAATTAAACGTGTAAAATTTTAACTCTCTTCCACATATTTCTTGTTTAATTTTAACAGGCAACAGCTATAGCTGAAACGGGTTTACTCATAGTTATCGCTAACATCTGTTTTTGAAAGTGAAACTATAGATTATTCATAATTTAACTTCCAAGTCTGGTTATGGTGTGACGATAACATTTGAATTACTTCACCATATGTAAACAACTGATTAATATATCCGCTAGTTATGTAGGCTATAGATGCTTATTTTACAGTTCTCACGACTTTATGGTAAAACACTTATCTTATAGCTCCCATGATATTATATTACATTGTAGATAACACAACATTATATAATGTGTGTATTAGAGCCATTTCACTAGTTGTTAATTATCGTCATTCTTGCTTATTGCTGCTTGTAGTAACTTAATGTGCTCCAACATTTAAATGTAATTGTTGTCAAATAAAACATTTTTTTTGTAAACCAAGTCCACGGCTTATTTTACTGGCGCAGTCTTACGGATACTTAAAAAGAAAGGGCATTACAACATTTTTTGATCCCTTTTTTGTGTATTAACACTTAATTAAGTAGTACCAACAACCGTTCCTGAAGCCCTTCAAACGTCCGGTAACCATCACAAGCTGAAGCCTGAGGACTCGCATCGCCACAGGTGAAGCAACGCTGGTTCTAGACAACCCAGTCTATTGAAGACAATTTCTTCTATCGCAGACCATCTGATCATCGAGATCACCCCAGAGATCAATCAACCGAAGGTTCGATTCTCTAAACTTCTGATCCGACCATTTAAGGATGAAGTAAGATTTTCTTTTAATTATTAAAGTGAAAAGTATTTTTAAGCTCAAGTAGATACTGGTACGCTAAACCTAAAGCGAAACCATTAGGTTTTATAAAAAGCTTTACTACTCAGTATCTATGTGTAGAAACCTCGTTAGGATTGTTTACTAATAATAATATTAATTAATACCTTGCTAAACGAAAATAAAAATATTTGTGAACGTACTTAAAGAAAACTAACTATTGATGAGTAATCGAGAAAACATACTCAGACCACCAATACTTTTATTAAACGACAGAATTATATTTCCATCTGGATTTCATATGTCCATCATTACCGAAATACCAACGTACGATGGTAATCCCAGCACTCTATCAGAATTTATTAGATCAGCAGAAGTAATTTTAGACCAATTTTTGGTTAAGGCACAACCCGATGCCTATGTTAATAAATTATTACTTTCGTCTATGCGTAATAAATTAAGAGGCAATGCACTTGAAGTAATATCGAGTTATAACTTTAATACCTGGGCAGAATTAAAAGCAACCCTTGTTACCAATTTTGGCGACCAACGGTCAGAACTAAATTTAACTATTGATTTAGCTGAAACTAAACAAAATTGAAGAGAAGGTCCTATCGAATTTTATAATAGAATTAGAACCCTTTTGGCAACGTTCAATTGTAAAATATCACTTGGAACTGAACACAACGATATTAAAGCTTACAAACTATTAAACACAAAAAGTCTAGCGCTAAAGGCATACCTCAGTGGCTTAAATGAACCTTTTGGAACCTTATTAAGAAGTAGAAACCCCAACAGTTTGGAACAAACAATTGGCATTGTTCGCGATGAAATAGATATTAGATATTCACAAAATTCACACCGAATTAGTACGAATGTTCTCAGTCACAAGCAAAATTCAAGCTATAATAATCCAACGTTTTCAAATTCACAAAACTTGCATACACCTCATTTTAACAATATTGCCCCCAGTCCTGGTACACCTTTTCAAAATCAGTTTATACCCAGACAGAACTTTTACTCCAACAATAATTTTGTTAAAAATCAAAACCCAACTTTGAGGTTAAACCCCAATACTCCACCTTCTCAATTCCCCAACCAAAGACCTTTCGATAATAGGAACCAAAATTTATTTGCACCACAGCGTGGTTACAAAAATTATAACCCTGGTGAACCAATGGAAATATGTTCAGCAAACAAAAGACCCCCTACAATGCAATCTATCAACCCTAATAATCAGAAAAGACTGAATTATCAAAATACCCAAAGTAATCAGTTCAATCAACAATCAAATCGAAATCCAACTTTCCGTCGAGCAGGATTATTCTATCATAACTCTGAAACTGACGAAATAGACCCTACCAATCAAGAACCCGATTTTTCTCACGAAAACTGTGACTGCGAATCATACGACGAAATTAACAATATAGAAGAAGAAATCGATGATGAAAGTGACCCCGTAAATTTTCACAACTAGCCTCGGAAAATTTAATCGAAACATTCAATTTAAACATACTAAAATCAAATTTATCGTATCCCTTCAACCGGACAAATTATTACTCGATACAGGCAGTACAAGAACAATCATTGCACCCAAATTTGTAAACAAACATTTTCCTAATTCAATTGAAACGCAAAATTTCCAAATTGTTACGTCACACGGTGTAACTCATCATAATCAAGTAGCTAATATACCTATTAAATCCTTATTTAAAGAACAAGGCAACCACAAATGCTACGTATTCAACTTTCATGATCAATATGTAGGCCTTATTGGTTCAGATTTATTATACGATTTAATGGCACAAATAGATTTTCGATGGATGCATGTGCAAACAAACACAACTATAGTCCCATTTTATTATAACACCTCAAAAGCGCGTCAAGAACAACAAAAGCGAAACGAATGCAATTTTTCCAAAATTCATCAAAAATTAGAACACATGAAATACATTTCGATCCCACCTAGAATGGAAATGAAAATAAATCTACCAACTAGTAGTACCAATGGTACAAAAATTTGCAATAAAATTAAGTTTGATAAAGACTGTTTCCCACCCCGTGCTCTTGTTAAAGTCCACAATAATTATTCTTACACAACAGTTGTCAACACTTCAAATGAAACTCGAAATTTTCGGATATATAATCCTCTACTACTTGAAGAATACGAAACCGACAATGTCGAAATTAATAACATAAATTTAAATCCTCAATCCTAAAACAAAATTCTGACAGACAATTTAAAAAACATAAACGTCGATCATTTAAACCCAGAAGAATCTTCTCAATTTAAAGAACTCTGCTATGATTTTAGAGACATTTTCCATTCACCAGAACTACCCTTAACTTTTACAAATTAGACCAAACACTACATACGTACGAAAAATTACGTTCCCATTTACACTAAAAACTGTAGGTATCCTCACGTTCACAGACAGGAGGTAGAAAACCAAATTACAAAAATGTTATCAGATAACATCATCGAACCCTCAGAATCTCCGTATAATGCTCCGATATGGATTGTCTCTAAAAAAATTGAGAATTCAGGAAAATAAAAATGGCGAATTGTAATTGATTATCGCAAGGTTAACGAAAATACGATAGAAGACAAGTACCCCTTACCCCTAATCGAACAGGTGCTCGATAACTTAGGAAGGGCAGAATATTTTTCAACCCTCGATTTAGCCTCCGGGTTTCACCAGATCGAAATAGATAAAAACGACAGAGAAAAAACTGCGTTTTCCACTGAAGAAGGCCATTTTCAGTTTAACCCTGCAGTACTGGCGCCCTTTTTTATGACACGGTTACTGGCGCTGGGTCTCTCAGACCCAAACGATATATTATTGATTTTTGGAACAATGATTATGCAATAATTGTTCATTTACAATATACATCAGAGCTATAAGTTATTTAGATATTTTAATTAGAAAACGAACACATTTATTTTATTTTTTCCAAATTATATAGCAAAAATTACAATCATGAATTATCTTGCTATACTGAAATATTGAAAATATATATAAATATTTTTTTAGTTAACGCAAATACTTAGTAAAAAAAACAAACATAATTAAAAGATAGAAACATAATATTGTCATTCTTCATTGTTTAAAAATTTCATAACATAGCATAGTATGAAAATTTAGCGTGTGATAGATATAGAAATTTCTTACAATTTGCACCATAATATCGCGTCTTGCTGTCTTTTTTGCAAAATTGGCATCTTTTTCTGGCCCCTTCAGCAATTGGTGCGATAGGAGTTGATATCCCAGTTACTTCCTGTAGTCTTCGTGTTAACGGCCGGAACAAATTTGTTAGAGCCGACCTTCTAATATGTTTTTCACTTAGAGCTAACGCAAGAGCCCTTAGGTAAGATCTTCTTGGAGTATTGTCTGTAGGATTATTTCCCGAATATATTATTTGAGAATTTATTCCAGCGATGTTCAACGTCTTTGCCGGCTTGGCTATCGCTTTGGCACCGTGGTGGCTTATAACGATGTTCTGTTGTCTGGTTATAACATTTTTAGGTGGCCTATGCTTTTTCAAAATAGTTTTACCATTTTTTGCAATAAATGAAGAAATCTTAGGTATTTTGCTGGGAGTTTCTTCCTTTTCCTCACTATATGCTTCCTGCTCAGTATCAGTATCAACATCTCTTGGTTCAACAAAATCAATTTCATCAGTGTCCGATTCATCAACTTCTTCTTCGGAATCTGTAGCAACTTCTTCCAACAAGCGTTGTAAGCGTGCTTGTTCCGCTTCAAAACTCATTATCTAAATAACAATAAATAATTTACAAACAAATTTACTAATATTTAGATTTTGGTACTTACAATACGCGAAAATTGATTTCTACAACACTGTGAATTTGCTATAAGAAACTAACATGAGTACTGGCGTCGGGTCTCTGAGACTTCACAGGCACGTAAAAATAATACAAACAACAACAATACCCCCCTCCGGTGAGCAAAGTGTACTAAACTCATATTTAGGAAGGTACTGTAAAGGCGGTTGCACAGTTTACAACAAATATTTTATAGGGGGGGAAATTAAATCCGGCAAGTCTGTTAGACCCGGCGCCATTACTGCAGGGTTAAGAGAATGCCTTTTGGGCTTAAGAACGCCCCCTCATCCTTTCAGTGGCTAATTAATCAAGCTTTAATTAACCTAACACCCAATCAATGCATGGTATATCTGGATGATATCATTATTTATTCCAAATTTTTACTAGAACACCTCGAAAAACTACATAATGTATTCAAAAGATGCAGGAAATATAAACTCAAAATTCAATTAGACAAATCAGAATATCTAAAAACATCAATTGCTTATCTAGGACACATTTTAACTAACGATGGAATAAAACCTAACTCTAACAAAATTGAAATAATTAGTAAATTCCCCCTACCTAAAACCTGTACGGAAATTAAATCATTCCTCGGAATGTTCGGATATTACAGAAAGTTCATTAAGGACTATGCCAAAATTAAGAAGTTTTTAACTCAGTGCTTAAAGAAAGACAGCAAAATTATACATGACCAAAATTTTATTCAAAGTTTCGACCATCTAAAAACCATATTAGTTAATGACCCCGTTTTAATATACCCAGATTTTAACAAAACATTTGAACTAACAACCGACGCTAGGAAGTACGCCATAGGCGCCGTACTTTCCCAAAATGGCAGACCCATTACCTACGCTTCCCGTACTCTAAATCAATCAGAGATTAACCATCCGACAATTGAACGTGAATTGCTTGCAATCGTATGGGCCTGTAAGCATTTCAGACCATACCTCTATGGTGTCAAATTCATAATATACACAGACCACCGACCCCTCATATGGTTAAAAAACATTAAAGAACCAAACTCTAAATTAACGATCTGGGCAATTAAGCTCGAAGAATACAATTTTTCTATCAAATATCTACCAGGTAAATTAAACTAGGTGCCCTTTCGCGTGTACAAATTCACCTCATTTCAGTAGATCGATTAAACACACCCGAACCTGACTTTGATCAAGTTAGTATCATACCACACAGAGCAGATACACCCGATATGGACGTATTCACTATCCCAACATTTGTCCCACCTTCCGTTAAAGAAAAACCAAAAATTCTCCAAAACATCCAATTGCAACCACCGTTTTCGGCTAGTGAAAATCCTGACGTGACGAAATAACGATTCAAGATGAAAGCCCACCTGACAATGACGTCATAGAAAACGACGACGAATCACTTGTTAACACTGTTCATACCCAACAATCTTCTACACCCGTAATGGACATATCGAAAAAACCATTACAGCAGCACAAAAATCAAATAGAATTTTTAAACGCCACAATACAAAAGAAAATCAGACTATCCAAATTTGACGGATTTACCCATTACACTGTATTTGGAACACCCCAAAATAGAGTCGCAACTTTTACTACCTTACTTCCTCAATTTTGCGAACCAAAATCTCATTATTATTGTATTTTTCAAAATGGTAGCCTATTTGAATCATTTTCGAAATTCATTCTAGATATCACAAACGAAAATTCACCCAAATTCGATAAATGTTTGGCGCAAGTAACTTACGTTACTAACCCTGCAGATAGACAACAACTAATTCAAAGTTACCATTTAAGCAAAAACAATCATAGAGGAATTGTAGAAACTTCGCAACACCTTAAAAGAGATTACTATTGGAAAAATATTGATAAAGATATAACAAACTTCATTAACAACTGCGACAGGTACAAATTACAAAAATACAGCAGAAAACCTAACAAACTACCGTTTCAGCTGACCCAAACCTATGACAAACCATTCGAATGTATTCATTTAGATATTTTTCACATTAACAACACAAAATATTTGACGATCATAGATGCCTTTAGCAGATTCGCCTAGGCGTATTACTTAAAATCAAATAATACTACTGACATTACAAACGCCCTATTCATATTTAAGTATATCCAGCTATGCAGTGCCAAAAACTATCGTTACACATAATGAATTCGACACTAACACTTTTAAAAGTTTCTTAAAATTGCATAAAATTAATTTTCATTTGACTACCCCCTTGCACCATCAGTCAAACTCCCTTATGGAGCGTGTATACTCAACCCTACCGGATACTTGACGAAACCCCTGAAATAGAACGAATGAACTACTGCATATTGGCTTACAACAATACCATACATTCTAACTTAAAATGTACTCCTTACGAAATACTTTTTAGACATACAGACGAACTAAACCACTACGATTTGTGTAATAACAGATTTTGTGAAACTTATACGAACGATCATAAAGCTAAAATGACCCAATTCTACGAAGAATTACAGGACTTACAAATTAAAACTAAAGCGAGAAGAAATGATAAGATCAACTTAAATAAAAAATCAACTCAAACACAAATTAATTACTCCAAACAAATATTTTTGTCATCAAAATAATCATTTTAAAATCCCCAATATTAAGTTATGCGAAACAAAATTACTATATTTTAGTCGCAATCAAACCTGTGATTTCTCAGATCGATACATCGACCTGATTAATTACCACACCTTCAAAAGTTACTTTAGATGTTAAGTGTCTTAACCAAATATATAGAAAAGATTCAGTCGCTTCTCAACTTTTGCATTTAACTCCAGATTGCAATGCGATTGTGAACCATCATACAGTATTATTCCATATTCTATGAAATTAACGAATTTAGAAATACCCAATATCAATAAGTTAAACATCGATTCTATTCCTCACAGAAATATTTCAAAAATAGATTTGGTACCCATAAACACTCAAAAACTCACTGCTGACCAAATTCAAATAAAGCAACAACAAAGTAAACTCAATTCTATTAGTAATATAGAATACCACCCCATTTCTATCGCCCCAATTACAATTACCATTTTATTTCTTTTATTAATTTTAAGCTTTATATTATACATTGTTTGTAAACATAAATCCCCCAAAGAAAGATTTGTCAAGTACATTTATTCAAAACCGATAGATGCACCAATTGAATTAGTGGCATCTAACATTTAAATATTTTCTCTTCACAAAATATTGAAATATCTTTCAAGGGAGGAGTTATGTAGGCTATAGATGCTTATTTTACAGTTCTCACGACTTTATGGTAAAGCACTTATCTTATAGCTCCCATGATATTATATTACATTGTAGATAACACAACATTATATAATGTGTGTATTAGAGCCATTTCACTAGTTGTTAATTATTGTCATTCTTGCTTATTGCTGCTTGTAGTAACTTAATGTACTCCAACATTTAAATATAATTGTGGTCAAATAAAACATTTTTTTGTAAACTAAGTCCACGGCTTATTTTACTCGCTCTTGTCTACCTACTAATGATTGAAACCTAAAAACTGTTAAAGTTCTCAATTCCATGAAGTGGCTCAATCTCTCTAATAGTTATGAGAAAATCGACACACAAGTTATAATTTACTGTCTATATCATCCTTGTACCCGAAAAAAGTCAGAAAGAAAAACGCTTCCACATCTACTGTTTCCATTTCTCACATCCGTAAAGCTACTATTAGCATTTGGAAAACCTTCCTTTAACAGGATGCAAGAGAGACTTAATCACTTAATAAGGTTACCCAGATTCGGATTCAATGCAAGAGGAACAGGGCAATTGTCTTGTAAGTGTGTATACAGTAGCTGTACTAATAGTTAATTTGACCCAGGGACTGTTTAATGTAAATTGTGGAAATTGCTATGAATACATTTTTTGTCTGAGAAACTGATGTTTTCAAAAACAGAACCATAGATCGTTCACCCTGAGTTAGAAGATTCCGCGTTAAATAAACCTTGATTTATTCATATATAATAATAAGGACGTTTGCAATCAAGTGCATCTGTTACCTCAAAATTGTCTAACTTTGTACTCAATCCATGACAAGTGCTCATTATGTAATTTATACATAATATTGTCCTTGGCGTACCAAACACTGTGTGGGCTGTAGGTATGCCTCTTCTCAGCGGGGAAGAATCTTGGATGTCATCCAATCTACAGAGTAACACAACTGATAAGAAATATAATCTATAGCATGCGTTACAAACGTACAAAAGACTAGCGTTGTGGGTCAAGTGTACTATGTCCGAAATTGCTTGCATTTTCTCTTTAGCAACAGGTATCCAATGTGCCAATCCTTTAACCATGTTTTGCCTTAATTTTTTACCAGGAGCCGAGCTAATGTGATTGAAGGGCTTCATTATTTCCTAAACAGAGATAAGAAAGTAAAGATTGAGAAAGTGCGATTTCGTTAGAACAATTCTGAACTCTTACATCTTCCACATCTTCGTTCTTAATTTTCAATGGAAATTTATGGTAGTCCAGCTTCGACGAATCTTTATTATTAGACATCGTAACAGTTTGATGAGTGTATTGCAAAATACAGGAAAATTAATCTGGAACAAAAATAATTACTAGTATTGTGTGATGAGTGCTTGGGTGTCGGTGTTCTCACTGTTCTAGATTAGGGCAGAAACTAACACCCATCACAACACCCAGTAAAATACTTTGCCTAGGCTCTGTATCAGTATGGCATCTTATGAAAATGTGCATCCAAATAAATAATTATATTTAAAATTTTTGTAAACATATAGTTCAAAATTTAAAGCCTGCTTTCTAATTTAAAATCAATAGTATTTTGTTAAGCCGTTTCAACAATTTGTAAAAATTAACAAACAACAAGAAAATAACTGGAGTTATGTATAATATAAAGCTTTATTGATATCCTACGCGATGCGGTTGCCTGTATGGTAGATTCCTCAGTCGATTGACCAATATATAACTGAAGTTAAACTAAGTGGGAACTAGCTGATAGAATGGCAATAAATAAGGCGGTTATAAAAATATGTAAGTAGAGGCAAACGTCTCTATAGTGAATTTCTCAAAAAAGCTAATCTAAATTGATTCTGAGTAGATTAAACGAATGTAAGATGTGAGGGTTTAAATTAAATTGCATCTCTGTTATTCAGTTATTTACATCAAAGTATTTAGTAGTTTAAATTTTTTAGGATGGAAACAAATTTCATTATACATATTTCTAGATCCAAGGGGCGCGGGGTCTGAAAGTGCGCCTTCTGTCAGATAAGAAAACCGTAGGGTCCGAGCCACTGCGATGTGTGACACGTTAAAAATCACTATTGGAGTTGGAATTACCCCAGATAGGCAACATTCTTAGTTAGGGTGTACATTGTACAATGGGCCAAATGTGGCCTAAGTGCATAGAGATGCTTGGAAAACCGCGTCCTAGATCTCGCTCTTTCAAATCAACAATCATACATATTTCACCTATTTTAAATACAAGATTAGGTGTGATTTTCAGAGATTCATAAACAATACAAATTATATATGAAGCGGAATAATTATTAACAACATTTATAGATACTATTGTTATTTTTACTGATGCTATTAATGTAGTTATGCTGTTATCACAAATTGAATAAGTTGTAAGAGAAACTAATGTAGGTAACAACCAAGAACAGTTTAGTCTTTTCAAGGAAGCTTGTTTACTTGAAACTCACTCTGTTGATGCTATGGGGATATGTGGATTGTTTTAATATCTAGGAGCTGCAGTTAATTCAATTATCCGAATAGCGAATAATTCGGCTATCCAGATTAGCCTGATATCGAGTAATTTGGCTGATTGGACTATACTACTAATTGGCTAACTTAATACCCTAAGCACGAAATAATTCGAGTAACCGGTAGATTTGATACCGAATACCTAGCTAGTCGGACTATCTGGATCCTCCATATTCTTAACCGATTTATCCGAATACCAAATAGGGAAAGATAGACGGCTACATGGTAATTTTGCTGATGGATCCATGCGGACATGAAGTAATTCGAGTAACTTAATTATCTAAATATCGAAAAATTTGGGAAACCGATGTATTTGTATACCGAATGCCTTACTAATCATGGATTATCATGGTACCGAATAATTCTACTAAGCAAATTATTCGAATACCCATTAATTCGGATATCCAGATAAGCCTGCGACTCGGTATTTTGATTGATCGATCTATACAGTTATGGAATAATTTGTCTAACTTAATTATTTGGATATTGAATAATTTTGTCAACCGGTGCTTAGTTATCGGATAGTTGGCACACCGGGTAATTCTGTTAACACTATTATCCGAATACTATATGTTTCTATTATTCAGATTAGCCGGATACAGGGTGAATTCGTTGACAGGCCTTTCCGAACATGGAATACTTCCTTTTATTTAACTTTGTGGATACCAAATATTCCGGGTAACCGCTGTATTTGAGTACCGAATATCCTACTGATGAGACTATTTGGATATCAAATAATTCGGTTAGCCGGCATATCTGGATACTGATTAATCGGATTATCCGCATACCGAATAATTCTGTTAACCCAATTATTCGAATACTAAATCATTCTGATATTCAGATTATCAGGATACCGGGTAAATCTGTTGACCGGATTATTCGTATACCCAATAATTTGTCCAGCATAATAATGTGGATAGTGAATAATCCGGGTAACCGGTATGTTTGAATACCAAATACTTTGCTCATCGGACTATCCGAATACTGAATAATTGGATTAACCGGTGTATTTGAATACCGAACAACTTAATATTAAACTATTCGGACATAGAATGATTCGTATGATGTATTTATCTGGATACCGGATAATTCCGTTAACCTCTGTATTTGGATATCACATAACTAACTATTCCAACTATCCGGATAACGAATAATTTTGTTAACCGAACTATACGAATACTGAATAATTCCAAAATAAATAAATTAATGAAATTTTTATATATCATTAAGTTTGTTTCCGTTAAACACCAACAGGATAGTTTTGTGTAGTAATGTAGAAAACAAAAAATAATTTTTCAAAAAGTTTTCGAATTTTCCTTCACAGAAATTGCAAATTACTTGGACAAATGTGGTTGTAAAATAATTTTTACCATTTCTAAAGAGTCAGTTAAGAATTCTTATTTATCAAAACAGCAGCAGATCCTAAACAGGTAAAATATACAGGAGGTTGCATGAGGAAGCTGTAATTGTTTTGTATCCGGAAATGGTGCAAATTTTCTACTGTAATCACTGATTTCATTCGTCGGTGTTAAGAAGAACAGAAAAAGGGAAGTGAACCATGATTGTTTTGTTTCTAAACGACAAAACACCGGTTGTATTGAGTTTGCATTTGGTATGTAATTGTAAGTAAATAATGACTGATTTTTACATAATTATGCCTATTATAGCAGTCCAATAATGGTGATATATCAGTATCAGTTTTCTTCAATAGCTCAATGGATTATTCCCATAATTTTGCAGAATCGAGGGTTAAAACTTCTTTTAAGTATTTTTAATTTATTATTTTTATAACGTTAAAACTGTACATCTTATTTAATTGATGATATTAAACTTTTTAATCATTTTGGACATCCTGAGAATAGTAAATAATAACGCAAACATTAGCTACTTGCAAAGTTTGACCCTAATTGATCTGAGTAGAATCAATTTACACAACAGTTCTAAGTCGGTAGAGGCAATATAGGCTAAAGCAAGCAGTAGCTAATCGGGGTTAATGTATTTTTAAACACCCTATGCGGGGTATGTTTAGAATTTGATCGAAACACTTTGATATCGAATCTTAAATGCATTCAAAAAACATATATGTCCTATATATATTAATAATAATAAAAGGCAATTTCAACAGGTATTTATTTTTATTTTAGTTTTATACGTATTTCGACATACAATATGTCATTATCAAAAGCATTTAATGAAAATTCACTAACAATATTAAAGAAATTTTAGCAGTTAATTCAGAAAATATTCTTAAAGAAAAACATTTCAATTATGCAAAATTCCAAATTGCCAATTTGTTAAAAGACATGTCAACAACACACAAACATTCAAATTATAATACAAACAAACATAATAATTTACTACTTGCATCAATTAAAGACAAAATCACAACAAACAATCTTATTTCTGTTAGAGCAGATAAAGGTAATACTTTAGTTATTTTACATAAAGATGATTATATACAAAAAGTTAATAATTTTATAACTACCTCAAATTTAGAAACCTTAAATAGAGATCCTACGAAAAATATAACAGCTATCTAAAACAAACATTAAATAACTGTATTGTTACCTTAACTGATTACGAGAAAAGAAAAATAATACACCCAAACCCACAACCACCAAAACTATACGGTTTAATAAAAATACATAAACCCCAAATGCCTATTAGACCGGTAGTCTCATACATAAACGCACCCAACCACATGTTAGCAAAAACATTAAATAACATAGTTACTAGTTTAGAATACACACCAAAATATTCTGTTAAAAATTCTTCCGAATTAATCAGTAAGTTGTCCAGTTTAGGTTTACCACCACACTGTAAACTAGTTAGTTTCGATGTCACCAATATGTTTTCACAAATACCTCCTCAAGAGTGTATTCCTTTGTTAAATAATATTTTTATCAACAAAAATGTTGAATTAACAAAACGAAATGAGTTGATTCAATTATTCGAACTTTGTATAAATCAAAATTATTTTATTTTTAATGATAAAATTTATCTTCAAAAAAACGGTTTACCAATGGGAAGTCCAATTTCTCCACTTTTAGCTAATA
>JABXWE010004819.1:0-36890 GCA_014611495.1 Limonius californicus
TATATATATATATATATATATATATATATATATCCAGCTGCATCCATGTAGCAAGTGGTAGAGACTAAAATTTAAGAATCTTCTCATATGTAATAACAATTAAAGTTTTATACATTTAACAATAGTTGTTGGGTATGTAGTGCAGGTACAATAAAAGAGATACTGTGAAACAACGCATCAGTAAATTAGCAATGTAAATTAGGTTTCGACGATATTGCTGTTTTTGCTTTGTCGCATAAAAAAGTTTACTTCTCTAACGCTTAACAGTATTTTTATTAAACTTGTATCTGAGTCCATGAATTAATGAATGCACTAGAATTAAAATAAAACGACTATGGTAGCAGTTAGGTTTAATTATTTTATAAATATTGCATCAGGAATCGAAGTTTTTAATGGCTTTTATATTGCTGCAGTTATTTTGGTATTTTTTTCACATCTAGGTAAATTAACAGGCACAAACACTTTCTTTTAGAAAATCTTTTCCACCACCTAAATTATGTGGTGCATACATCTACTATATAAATCCAACAAGACTTTCGAAACACATCTCATAATATTTTGTACAAATTAACACTAGGTTTCGAAATGAAGGTTCTGTGCATATTTATTATAGTATCAATTGTAGTAGTTTCACACCAACAGGTAAGGCAAAATAACAAGATTTATAGAATATGGTACCAAATGACTGATTTGAGTATTATAAAATTACGAAGATCATTTTTAAAGTAAGAATCGTTAGCATATATTAACAACGCAAGTTGACGCTATGAAATGCAACCTGGTCGGGAATGTGTCTTAACTTGTGTGTGACGCTGTCAGTTAGCTCCCAGCTCTTGGGTGCTTCAGCCCTTATTTTTCGTTGGCATTTAAGTAAACAGGTCGATTGTCAATTTCGTCGATTGACGATGAACAAGGCAAAAGTGCGGAAATTGTGTCGGTTATTCAACGAAGCGAGAACAAAAGTGCATGAGGTAACAAGATGTGGCGCCCATCTGCCATCGCCAGTTAAACTGTTGTTGATGCACACATTCGACAACACAAGAGATTCACAACTGATAAGCTTCTCTATTGTTTCTTGCTCTGTTGTTCAAGAAGTTGTGAGAGAACTGTTTCATTGGAAGAAGATTTGTGTGAGGTGGGTCTCAAGAATGTTGACACCAGAACACAAATAGAAGAGACTGACTGATTCTCGGGAATTTCTTGATTGTTCCAATACAGGAGACGATAAATTCTTGCTCTAGTCTCACAACATGTCTGAATGTAAAGCACAGTCTCTTGAACGGCACCGCTAATCTCCTAACAAACTTGAAAGGTTCAAACAAGCACCTTCTACAATTAAAGTTGTGGCAACAGTTTTTGGAAACCGGAAGACATTCTTCTGATTGATCATCTGTCTCAAGGGGAAATCATCAACACATATAGCGCCGTAGGTGTGCCTGCTCCACGATAACACGCGTCCTCACCTTGCTCAAAATACGGCACAACAGCTGCAAAAGCTTCGATGGAAGGTATTAGACAATCCTCTGTATAGTATGGATTTGATGCCAATTGACTTTTATCTCTTCCTAAAACTAAAGGAATCTTTGAGCGGAAAACGCAAAATGCATCACTGATGACGACGTCCAGCAAACTGTTAGCAACCGGTTCGGGGAACAGCCGGCAGAGTTGTTCCAAGGCAACCTCTCAACAGGGTTTGTGTTGAAAAATATTATAAGACATATTTTCATCGTAAAAACAAGAATATTGCGTTACAGTAAATTGATCTCAGTTTATGATAAAAAGAATCTTACTTAAAAAATGACCCTCGTAGATAATGTTTTCATATACCTTCGATAATGGTGAAATTTTCTAAATATTTATATAGGTATTTCGAAACTAATCTGATTTAGAGAAATAAAGTATGCAAAAGTTTGCACAACCACTTGAGCTGTGTTATTCAGGCAACGAAATTAAATCTGTTGCTTATGGGAGTTATTAACAATAAAATTGAGTTGTTCTTACTTTCAACCATACAACTACGTAATTCCTAACAAATTATATTCTATTTTAGGGTATACATGAAACACTTAAAGTATGGAGGATGATAGCTGCCCCTCACATAACCCGGTGCATGTGTCAATCGCAAGTAAATCCAGATCTTGTTGAAGGATTTTTCGAATTTGGGGAAATTCCTAACGATCCCTGTTTCAAGTGCAATGTAAGATGTTGGCAACAAGGAATTGGTATGCTTACAAGTTCTGGAAATGTTAACACGACTGTGTACAGGTCTATATTTGGAATAACAGATGAAATAGTTCATAAATGTGCTCCAAATAAAAACATTGACATTTGTCAAAAGGCCTATGAAATTCTTTCGTGCAGCTACAATATGATAGCAGCTAGAGCGTCTGAAAGTGATGGAAATTTAGTTCCGGTTACTCCCCTACCTGCAGCTTATCAAATCAGTAGGTGGAACTCTGTTCCTCAGTATTTTTTGGGAAAACAAGAATTAAACTTAAATCAGTATTAGGTAACATTCGAGAAGATTATACTTTCCTATGAATCAGTTTATGTTTATGGTTGGTTGCTGGCTACCATGTATTAGATTTAATTCCTTCCTTCAGTAGTTTTAATTTTAGTCTGGAAGCTATAAGATGTGGTATTGCAGCTTTTTAAACACTAGATCATATTTAGAATATTATGAAGTCATAAGAAACTTTATTAGCATCTCGTAATTTACAATGCCAAACGTAATGATACATAATTTCACAGTTGTGGTAATTACTTGTCTTATTAGACCTTTTTTTCCGTTCATTCATACTACCATTTAAGCCTTCCCCCTTCACCGGAATCGCTTTCGCCTTACTTCAGGTGGGTGCGGTCGTCCCTTACACACCAACCATTCATGCAACATGCACCCTAAACTTAACTAAGCGAAATGCGGTCGCCCCAGCTGGGATTCGAACGCCTCAGCCGATCAGCCACATTTCGCTGTGACCTCGAGTGGCAACGCGTTCCCGCACTACTCCACCGAGGCCCCTGGTCTTATTAGACCTGGTTGTAATCGAAATATTTACTTAACTGTTGTTATAAAGATGAATTATTTTAGACAAACGTAGGTATGACACTGATTTGCTTGCTATATATATATATATATATATACAAAATGTAGCTGTAATTTTGCATATGAATTCACAGTTTTAACATTCTCAGATATAGAGACTTCAGGATTTTTTCGATTTGTTACTTGTGTTAGTCTTTAGAAATGCTTAAAATGTAAGTTAAACTACGTAAATTTAATTTCTATTATAAGTATTTCCACGATATGTACCACTACATTATATCAAATAAAATTAAAAATAAACATCATACCTGTCATAATCTGTTCCAATTTTTTACTTGTTTTTGGTATTGTTACTTAAACATGCTAAATATCTGCCAATATACACAAAAAAGGAATTCAAAATCTTTTGCATTGCATCGCAATGACAGGTGCTTGGTATCTCCAAAGCAATTTTAAGTATACGGTTTGGGTCACTGGTGTCCGTAAGAGCCTGTACTACACTCTCACCGTGAGACACTCTATAGGAGTGTCGACAAACCTGATAGGGACAGTGGCATTAGAAGATGCAGAAGAGTAGAGAAATCATTTAGAAATGACACCACATAAATTCCAAAAACTGTTTCCTAAAATTGAACAGAACATTAAGTGCCATTTTACCAAGTGTAAATTTTCACTATAACAAAGACTGTTCACACACTGTACTGTTGTGCGTGGTAGTACACGTACACAATTAAGATAATTCTAGTAGACTGGAAAGCTTCGAAAGTTTCAGATAGGTTTCAACAAAAATTGTAGTGATTAATTAGTTGATCAACAAAAGTTGAACTGGGTCAAACTGTTGTGGAATCAACTATAGTTGACCAACAAAGATCGAAACACGAGAACGCCCCTTAGTCAGGAAAATTTATTTTACATTCTGATTCATTTTACTTAAATAAATGCCTTTTTTAAATTTTGTTTCCGATAATATTTACCAGTTCTTAACATGCGGCAGCGGTTCCATTTTTTCGCATGGCAGACCTACACACCTTCCTGTACACTACTAATTGTATGCTTTACCAGCAGCCTTTATATTAAGTGTACATTGTAAAAACGTGTATAGACAGAAGTGTTCTATACAACAAAAGACTATATAACACAACAGAAATAATGTATTAGGATGCTAGTTATTCAATTTCCCATTCTATTTTAGTGTAATACAATGCCCATAAAAACAAATGTGTTAATAGATGTGTTCTGCGAAATTATGTTCAAATAAGTGTATTGGGACATTAAACTACTCAAGAATAATAAATAATATTTTAAGTTGTTATTCTATTTTAAGGTGGCTGAATTATTGTTGGAACTAATTTAAACTAACGGTTTTCATAATAAACAGTGTGTATCGTTGAAAAATTTCTTCTTGCACTCTACCATACAACATTAACAACTTGGCAGAAGCTGTTAAGTATAACACAATGTCATACTTTTCATTTCAGTTTTCAGTACTGAACAAAATGTGTACATTATTCAGTTGCGTTCTGTGCGACAAGAAAGTAATAAATGTAAGTGTAATTGCAATTAAGGAATTGTATGTTTATTTTTAACAATAAAATTATATTGTTTTTACCAGATAATAACAATTATACAGTATACTTTCTAGACATACTACATTGACGATATACAATCTAGAAAATTCGAGGGTGGTTCATCATTTATTATCCCTGATACAGAACCAAATGACTTAGACTTAGACTTTGCAACAATTTTATTTCTCAACTTAATACACACGTTAACACAATTACGACCGGTCTTTCATTGTTCCGATAAAGATCTAGACAAGCTAATAGTCAAATGTATCCTCTTTGTTACGCTATTTTCTGTCTTTCAATCGTGGGATAGTCTACGTCAGAGATTAGTTTACTTATTCCGTAGGATTCAACTTATCGGATAGTACAAGCATCCGACAGTACCTACTACAGTACCTACTACTACTATTATTGCGGCAGGATAAGGCAGCTATGAGTGTGTGCGTGGTGATTCGAAATATTTCGAGCGGATGTAAATGTAAATAAAATGTTTATAGAATTAATACTATTTATCTGGTGTAGTAACTAATAAATAGATAAATTTTACAAATTGAAGAAGAGGAAATTATGAGTCATGTTGACTTATCGTCGTAATCATTTTGATTTTTTGGATGATTTAAATTTTTCCGATGATTTAATTAAAGAAACCCACTGTTCGAACATTACTGGAAGAAATTCAAATAAGTTACACCAAATAATAAAGTACTATATAGTTATGTAGCTGAAATTATTTATATTTCATAAACCACTGTGCAACACCCATGGAGCAGTTGCTTTTATGTAACATTGCGATTTATGCAAGTGGTTGATTATATTATATTACTGCAGGTGCAATTATTGGCATTAGTAAAGCTACCGCAGAAAAAATGATTGTAAGGATTACACAAACAATTGCAAATTTAAATGCTCTTTTTCTACCAATTACGGCAAGGGACGTTGAGTGACGTTTTCCACAGCCGCCCGGCGTTTAGTAAGCAAACTGTAGGTATATTCGTTTAACTCACTGCTTTTAAGGTAATTTTTTCTTTACCGCAAACCATTGTACGGATTTTCCACTCATTCTTTCGACCCAGTAGTAGTTAAGCAGTAAGAATTTGGCCGATACACAGCACAGCACACAGCTCTTACGAGCGGGAGCGTTGTCTTGGTGGAACAGAACGTCGCGTTTCAATTTTCCACGCTTTTCTTGATTTATAAACTCACGTATGAGTTTTGCGTAATAGTCTCACGTAATTGTGTGACCACTGGTTAAATAATTAACAAGAACTCCCTCATTATCCCAAAACACTGTTGCCATTATCATTCCGGCCGATGAAATCACACATAATTTTCGTGGGTGCTGGTAACCATGATGCCGTTTTGACTCTGGATCAACTGATGAACCCAGATTTCATCTACAGTTACAAATCTTTCCAAACATTCTTACAAATCTATGTCCATTAAACTCACATTGCTTGCAGCAGTGCACAACCTGGCTCGCTTCTGATCAGGTGACAACATTTTCGGAATTGATCGTGTACAGACATTTTTCAGACCCAATTCCTCGTGCAAAGTTTCCTCAGCGCTTCCAACGGACAAGGTACATATCTCAGCAATATATTTGCCATAATTCTTCGATTACTCAGAACTATATCATGGACCAAATCAATATTTTCTTGAATGAGTGTAGGTTTTGGTGCATGTTGACGCGACTTCCTTCCTAATTTGAAATCCCAGCACCTATTTTAAATTACTTAATTTTGACAGGGTAGAATCACCCAACACTCCGGATATGTGTTTTTAAATTTCCTGCGCTGATAAACCCTTTTTAACAGTCGCACTGAGACCCTATACGTGTACCTGGAGAACCGAGAACGGGGGGGTCAGCGACTGACCCCAGTCTTTTAAGTCTCAGTTGTAGTGCTTTCTTAACCTATTCTATGAAAATGTAAAGCGATAGTATATATATACAGGTTGAAATGAGATTAGTAAAGTGTATTTTATCTTCTAATATTTATTTTTACACAGATTGATTACATTTGATGCATGTCCTGATTGTCGTCTGTTGTTCTTCGGCGGTATGCTTTGGGCAAATAAACTTTTGGCAATGAGTGCATGCTTTCATATATTTTCTGTCAGCTGATCGCGGACTAACGAAACATCTACCTTTCCTAGGTAGATCTTCAACAGCTCTACGAGTGGCAATTCCTCGTGGTTCTCTGATAACGTTACCTCTTGAAATGGCTCCACTTCGATGGCATTCGTAACCAAAAATCTTGAGAGCCGTAACATAAACATTTGGTAAGCCGGAATAATTAGAACGACTTTCCATATTTCCTTGACATAATTTCTTGCCTAGTTCTTTCAAAAGCAGCTTTCTGCCGGACCTTGTTTTAGGATGTTCATCTGCCCAACTTGTATTTGCTTTTGTGAAAATTACATGCGCGTTATAAGCCGCTATGTCTATCAAATTAAAGAAGCACGCCATGGGCCATCTTCTAGTTCCACGACGACAACTATATGCTCGAACACATTTATCTAGAGTATCCACCCCTGCTTTTGTTGAATTATAATACATCTGGTTTATCTTCTAGTACATTCATGTCTCTGTGCTGTGAAAATAAAACAGTAACAACTTTGTTTTGCTTAGGTACATAACTAACTAAAGTTTGTTTATCTCTGAATGCAAAACGAATAGTTGCTGGTGTAGATTTTTTCAAAGTCTGCAGTCTTAGTTCTAGTGTGTTGAGTATTGTTCCAACAAGGGTGATATTATTCTCGAGCAGTTCATCAACAATAGAAAGACAGATAAATTTCCTATCCATTGTGATGTTTCTTCCCGTATTCTTTAGTTTTGCTGCTGTTACTAACCATTTTACTATTTCTGGGCCACTGTTATAACTTTTAGGTTGATCTTCAACCTTTCCAACATATGGCTCTGCCGCAAAACAGTAATAATTTTCTGAGTCACACAGAATATTTGCCTCAATCCCATATTTTCCAGGTTTTGTAGGAATAAACACACGAAATTTACATCTGCCGTGGAATGTTATTAGTTCTTCATCTATTACTACTAAATTTGATGGATTCAAAAAGTTCTTGCCCCTCAGTAGGATCTTCACCTTCCGAATCAGAACTTCCTAAATTAGTATTTACATCGTCCATGTATAAGTCATCATTATAAAGAGCTTCTTCTAGCTCCTTATCTGTCAAGTATTTTCTACTCATGGTGAAATACCTAATATGCAGTATAGCAGCAAAATATACGTATTGTTTCTGTGCAAAACACAAGAACAAGACTCAGTAAGCACTAGTCACAATCGGAGTCTATTTCCGAATTGTATTGGTTGTATTGGTAGTAGGTACTGCTTGACACCCAGGCCTTCTACAGTTTTCACATAAGTTACAAAACTACAGTATTTTCCGCCTAAATCACACAAAACGGAATACCATCTGACTGCAGCGCTGGCGTACAATATTAACTTGGAGCGTTTCTCCGAGGATTTTATTTTTTTACGCCGATGTTTAGAATTTAATCTTAATCAATTATATATTACCAGATTCAGAGAGTGTCAGGGATAAAAGTCATATATTTTTAGATAAAAAAATTCAAAATTACACGAGAACGAGCAAACTAAGTAACCTGGGGTCAGCGGCTGACCCCCCCCCCCTTCTTAGTGCGACTGTTAATTTTAATATTTTAATCAGGGAGGCGGCACACCTGTGCCCACTTATTCAAAACCCCCACTGATATTTACTCTTTCATCAATAAGTCGATAATGAAGGACAATTGGAAAAATATTCACCCTTAATTTTCAATTAGCTTTAGTGCCTTGAATAAAATCTCAGAAACACAGGCGTCAATTTTGAGACAAACTATATATTACCTCAGTTTAGTGTAAGTTTAATGTAAAGCAGTAATAAGAGCATACAAATAATCGGTGCGTGACTTTAAAATAATTAAGCTTCTCAACTGCCTTAATAGCGGTTTCTTCGTAACTTAAAAAATAGCCATATTCAATCTAAATAAATAATTGTATTTACTGTCACAACTGCATAACTGTAAAAGGATGCAAATTACAGTATTAATCCCTTTTATAGTAAAATGCCCCCAATAAAGAGATATTTCTTTATAAGGCTTTGTGTACAAACAGAACATGTTTTAACTCCGCCAATTTTGCTTACCTTTGCCATACATCCATGAAACAATTTGTACGTCAGTGTAATAAGAACCGGCAGAACGGAAAAACCAATGGTTTGGCAAATGTGGCTGGTTTTCTAACCTTACTTTTGAACAATTTTAAATCTCTGATGAAAAAGTTTATGAATTATTCAGCTTTCTAATATTATAAATTTATAGCAAAGATAATTATATAAATTACAGCAAAATCTCAATTATCTGTTTGTGGATTATCCGGTTAGCGGATTATCCGTGACCTGCTTTTTTTATGTTACAGTATTTTGAATACGTGCGCAAGAATATTGTTTTGCTCCAAAACATATATGACTTTTTTGGGTTGTGTCTTTTAAACGTATTATAGGCTTATCGCACTTTACTTTCGTCATAAACAGAAATTGTGAGTACAGTACCAATATTTTATAATTTTATAAACTCTATTGTTAAGGTGTCAAATGTGTTTTTATTCTACTATACAGTACACTTGAAGATAATTTTCAGTAAAAAGCAAATATCGTATTATCTGTGTTGTATACACTTCGTTTCATATGAAATGCATCACCCAATAAAAATAAAGCTACGGGTTTGAAACCTTGCTAAAATAATGTTTCATTATTGCGTATGAAATGATTAGGTTTTCATAAAAAAAGATTAACAATTATAAGAAAACGATAATAACAACGAAAACAAAATTAATAACGTGTAACATCGCCATGAACAGCAATGCAAGCATTTACTCGTCGTGGCATGCTTTCTATCGCGTGGTCTATGTTCTCCTTGGGTATCTCGTTCCACATAACCCCAAGTTGGTGTCTCAGCTCGTCTAAGTTGTTAGGAGCTCTTGGCAGTAACCTTTGTCGCCGGCCCATAATGTCTCAAAGATGTTCGATCGGGGATAAGTCCGGTGATCGTGCAGGACAGGGCAACATTTGCAAATTGTGCTTGTTGGAGGTACGTTCTGGTAATGTTTGCTGGGTGTGGACGTGCGTTATCCTGCTGGAAAATACCGTTTGGCAACATCTGCATGAATGGTGCTAACACCGGTTCCAGGACATTATGAATATAGCGGTGAGCATTTAAACTACCTGGGACGAACACAAGAAGTGATCTTCTACCGAAACAAATCGCACCCCAAACCATAACTCCAGGTGTTAAAGCTGTATGGCTTCTTTCAACAAACTCTAGACTTCGTCTTTCACCTTGATATCGACGTACCTTCCTACGGCCGTCATTTGCCCACAAACAAAACCTTGATTCGTCACTGAAGGCAATGTCGTTCCATTGCTGATTCCAATGCTGCCGCTCTTGACACCAAGCAAGTCTAACAGCCTTGTGATGTGCAGTTAAAGTGAGCCGTTGGAATGGACGGTACGATCGCAGTCGAAAAGAAGAGATTCTTCTGAAAATTGTTACCATTGACAAGCGGCGGTGAAGGGCTCGCATCCAATCTACAGCTACAGACCTTGTTGTTTGAAAGCGTTCTCGTGTAGCCATTCTTCGAAGAAGTCGATCTTCACGAACATTTCTGCTACGTGCAGGTCTACCAGCTGGACGATGTCGCTGAATGTCTTCTTCTGGCCGAGCAGACCATATTCGTGCAATTGTAGTGTGGTCCCGATTTACCCTTCAATTTCACAAAACAAATGTCCAGCTTCTTTCATGCCGATAATTCGACCTCTATCAAAATTTTGTGTTGTAGAGAAATAAATAATTGTAAAAACTGAACTATAATTTGTTAATTATTAAATAATATTGTAATAAACGTTTATTTAGCTGTATGGCTTAAATAAGGACACAAGTTTTGCTTCCTCGGTTAACTATCATTGAATTAATTTATCGCCCTTTACATCCCCTACCCACTGTATTAAATTACAACTGCTCCCAGTTTTTAGTACGCTTTTGGATGGATACCTTCTAATAAATTAAAACTATGCATATGGATCGTTTCGCTTTCTTCTGCTGGTCTTATATTAATTTAAAATATTTGAAGCTGTCCGCTTTATCACATTGAATGTTGGGCCAATGTTAACAAGGTATCTCAGTTTTCTTTTTACTAAAAGTTTACTATCATACAGTTCCATTGTTAAACATTTAGAATTTAGAATTTCCATTCATTCTTCGGCATGATTTTCCATTCTCTTATAGCCTGTGGGAAATGAGAATTAATATCCACGCCTGATTTATTTTTTCAATGGTTTATTATCCATTTTGCAACAATGTTTTAATTGCTAAAATAGAAAATAGCGTGTTAATGTACTTTTAAATAATGACTGTGTCGTGAGTACAAATATAGTAAAGTAAAATAGTAATATTTATGTTCATTAAAAACGAAAACTAACAATTGTTCTATTTTTGAAGTAAATGATTGATTAGAAAAAATGTAGAACGTTAAACTCAAAATTCTTTGGTAACTACAGCTACAAAATCCTGCTGCCATTACGTTTGTATTTATTACCACAACTAATGTCAAAATTTATTTAAATGAACTTCCTGCTAAGCTGCTACATTTGCAAATACACATCAATAGCACAGCATCTACGAGAACACAGAAAATATAAGCCACAAAGAGAAGATCCGTTGCATTTGAGCTGCTCGTGTGTTAAACAACGAAGTCAGATTTTGAAAGCTGTCGAAGAGGAATTAACCGTTAGCACAAGGACTCTAAGTGTGCAAGTTGCTGTTTTCCTATTTATTGTTTAGTGCACTTTACAGGAGTACGGATTACATTCATACAGATAGTGCAACCTGGAAGATAAGCTTACATATTATAAATGGCTTCGGCGAAAGTGCAAAAGGTCGATAAGATTGTTCAAGCCATGTTTTGTAGACCAATGAAACAAGGTTTACGAGAAATGGTGCATATTAAACCTTATTAATTTACATATTTGGTATTACGAAATCGTACTACAATCCAAGAAGATTGTTTGCATTAAAAACCGTCTGTAAATATTTACATTGTAATAGTCAATCGTTGTTTCGACTAATTCACTTGTAAATTTTAAATGAATTTAGAATTTAAACAATTAAACCAGCAGTTTTGGCAAAGACGGATAGGTGGTAACCGATCTACGTATGACCTGCTCGTACACCATATTTAAATTATTGTATTATTGTATTTGTTGCTACATGGAAGAATTAGCGCAGCAAGCCCATAAATTCAAATTTTCTGCGCACATCAGTGTTACGAGCAGTACCATAACTATGGTATTTATGCCAAAATTAGTACTCTGCATGGCAAGTTGATGAAACAGTCTGAATTATCTTGCTGTGTTTGAGTGAAATGTGAATGTTTTCCCCAAACATTAATCGGGGAATTCTAAAACTCTCTAAACTTTGGAATATCTAATTACGAAATTTAAAAATTATAACTCTATATTTTGGAAAATAAGACTAGTAGGTACATGTGCAACACTTACAGTGATTGTTACCGCCTAGGGAATTGATCACATATATTGCAAAGTGACCCTGAATATAAACTAAAATCCTTATGTGAGTAAGTTGGTATTCACCTATTAAAAGTGGTTGATTATTTAATAAAACAAGGAAACAAGAGGAAATGAAACAGAAAGCTGAATAAAACACCGTACGCGCAAGGCGGTATTTAGAACGATTTCCAAATCGACAAACGCCTTCTGAATATACGTTCCTTCATTTGAAAACTGGAAATTTACAACCTAAGGAAAGCCATGGTGGTGGTAGACCACATACACACAGAGCGAACGTGGATGAAGAAATTTTAGAAATGGCATATGCTGATGCAACTACAAGGATATGCCCAATTTTCCATCTAGTTGAAGTTTCCCAGACCTCTGTTTGGCGCACACTGAGTTCAAATGGTTTACAACCTTTCCATTTTCAAAATGTACGAAGACTCTCACTCCCATTCCCAGTGATTATTGCCTGTAGCTTCTAAATCGTAGTAGAGACCTAGAATTTCTAACAAAAGTGTTGGTTACGGATGAATGCTGTTTTACCAGAGCTGGTATTGTCAACTTTCAGAATTATCACATATGGGCTGATGAAAACCCACAAGCGATCCACCAGAATTCCTTTCACCAGCGTTTAATGTGAATCTAAAGGCTGGGTTTGTGAACAACACCTTAATAGAGCCTTTCCAATTATCAGCACGCCTTAATGGTAATTCTTACTTGCAGTTTTTATAAGAAGTTCTGCCACACTAATAGATACTGTTATATTCATTAAAAATTTGTCACTTCATTTGAATTGGTCACATTCTAATGACCGCTCCATAGGACTTAAAAACGCAATTTTAATTGCAGTTTTATGTTGTTAACAGTTTTGTTAATATTTTCCTTTCAGAAATTAATTTATGACCAAACCAGTCTCAAGGTTTTTTTTTCTTTGTGAGCTATATTTGCCGATCCAGAAATATTTCCAAGAATTCCCTGTTAGTTGCGTTAGCGTTCTAATATGGCTTCCCTAATATTTTCTCGAAAGTTGCACGTGGCGATTCATTCTAGAACAAAATAGGCTAGGAATTTTGGTTGCGGCGCGGGGAAAAAGTCAGTAGATACTAGACTCTTGAGCCGGAACGACGTTTTTTTTTTGATAGCTGGTTTTTTCGTGGCTGCTCTGCTATATTGAACCTACCGTATCGTACTTTTGTTTTAGGTAAAAGAAAATCCTGGACAAAGTCAGATTTGATTATATATTCAGCAGTGTTAGCCCTAATATAGAACAATTAAGTGTAATTGTTCTCTCGATTTATTCGGATAAATGCGAAATTGATCCCGTGGAAATTGTGCTTCGTCGTTCCACTAAAATTGTTCCAGTGAAATAGGAAATTGTGCTTCGTTGTTCCACCAAGGTTGATCCAGTGGAGATTGTGCTTCATCGGTTCACTAGTTTGATACCGTGGAAATAGAGGTGAACTAATTTCCCAGGGGTGTACTCACGGACGTGTCGTCCCCAAAATTTCTGAAGTCGTCTACCCTTCTTTTCCTGCCCGAGCGGGGGAACAATACCAAACTGTTCAACTCCTCGAAATTGTGCCTGCCTGCATCAAAATTCAAGGTAAAAACTAAAGTTATGTCTTTTTGTGAAGCGAAACCTTACGCGCTACTTGCAAAATTCAACATCATTGAACCTTTTTCTATTTGGAAACAAGAAGCGACCTTCAGTCGCGGACTGTCTTTGTTTGTAGTACAAAGTATAAGCGAAATTTTTATATATATTGTGCATTCCTGTAAGCTCCGGCGTCGCTGGCTGCGTAGTCGATTGGAGCAAATACGTACGCCAACGACGGTGAGCCCCTTGGCTTGAGCGCTCAAATAATAATATTTGTAAAATAGAATTAAGCAAAATCACCTCTTGCTCTCATTCGGTTATATTGCCAATGATTTCATTATATGTGTCTTAAAATTCAATATATCTGTTATTATTTTGTATTTGTATTTGTTTGTGCATGCATTTTGCAGGCTTCATACATATAGGAGGGAGCACAATAAATGTGAGTTCGATTCCCGTACTTGCTGGCCTCTCGGCCTTCCACGAGGACCTGCACTCAGCTGTATTTGGAAGGTGGCGCCCACTAATTTTGACGTACCCTGTACACAACTACGAAGATTTCCTCCCGTAAGCGAGTTCCGTGAACTCCCCCCTACTCCTCTGAGCTAAGCTGTAGGCCTTTTTCCACCTATCCGGTTGCGCGTCGACGGAAAAGCTCGTTTGGCCCGTAACAATACTTCCTTGGATGTGCGAAGTACCATGCGGGTTATGCCGTGGTACGCATTTTAGTTATGTTGTACGAGATTACCTCGACTTCACACTTTCGCAAAATTGATCAATCTGGGCGGACTATTTTATGGCCCCCGCGTAGTCCCGATCTCAAGTCACTGGAATCTTTCTCATGGGGACACTTGAAAGGACTGGTATATACCACGGAAATTGGTACCATCGATGAGTTACGCCATCGCATCAATACTGCTACAGAGCACTTACGACAACAGTTTCCACGACTATCGGATTCGTCGTGCGCAGTTGTGCGTTGAAAAGCGTGGTCGACATTTGGAACGACTTCTGTAAATGTTCTCATTTTGGTGAATTTGCAATTCGTGTCTTGCGACATTTCAAGTTCTCTTAGTTCAGAGTTTCATTAATTAATTTCTTACTATTCTGTTATTATTTAGGTGTATTGTGCCTCATTTAATTAAAAATAACAGCAATAAAGTTTTGTCAAAAGCATGTTTGCTTCGAAACGAGGAAACAATGATATTATACATAGTCACTCCTTCCTCATTAATATCAGCGGTATTCAACAGTGGGCGTTAATTTATATGAAATGTACTGTAGCTTTCTTATTATTAGCTTTCGGTCGAATTCAATTTGGTGCCTTCCAGCCACCTTTTCAGTCTCCTCCATGTATTATAAATCAAAGTGTATAATCAAATTGTAATAAGACAAACTCGAAAAATGTTCAAACTTAATAATCATTAATAAAGGGATATTTTAATAGTTGTTAATTCTATTAAAAACAATAAATACTGCATCTATAACCCTTTAAAATATAAATTTTGTTAACCCCATCCCATCCCATCTCATATTTCTGGCATGTTTAAGCAAACACGACGAAAAGTTAAAATTGAATATTCTAGATAAAAAGATGGTGCATTTCACGAAGAGAAAGTGCTGTTTAAGGGGAGCGTTTAAAGTGCATAACTTTCGAGTTTCAATAGCGCTGCTGTTTTCATATGAACTTTTAAAACGGACTTCAAAAGCGAATACAAAAAAGACATCCTTATGCCTGTAGAGATGCCAAACATTTATGGTAATTTCTTGTTGGTCATTATAATATAAAGTTTGTTCAACATATCTGTTATGCATTTTAAACGGTTTTACCACTATGATTACCACGGTTATTATCTCGAGTTGGTACTAATATCACATTGATATATTCTTCCCTGCATTGTGAAAACCATATATTTTTACAAAGTTGAACATTTCTCTTTCGTAGACAGAAATTGCACTTTACAATTTCCTAAAAACCATTCTCATAATACGAATGTACGTAGCTGCAACCTTCCAGTGAGTTTCACATAATTCATCTGCACATTTTCAGATCGTTTTCCATTATTTTATATGATCTATAAAAGTGCATTGCTGGAGTGCACCAAGAAAATCGGGTGATTCAATGTGACTGAATTTCACTTCCGATATTAAGGTATTACCATACACTTTCGTGCAACCATGGAAGCGACAAATTGAAAATTGTATGTAATGGAAAACCATGTGGCGGTGGTTTTACACATTCTTAGATCATTACCAGCTGCCGTAACTGCCTCGGAGTTTGGAGAAAGTTTTGAAATTAAGAGTACAATGCATTCCTCCGCCATAATACGCAAATGTGCAGAATAATCTCATGAATACGACATACCGTTAAATTTTGCAGCATACAAAGCGATCTCCGAGCCACTTAATATTGTTCTGCAACTGGACGTGCTTTGATATTTTCATACAATAGCAACGGAAATGTATTTAGAACGAGCTCATTAAGATTTACGTACTTAGGACGTTCTCGTTCCTACTCTTCATCAAGTGTGTTTGAATTAGGATTTATGTTTCTGTTTATGTAGTACAATTTTTTAGTGTACGATGAAATACGGACGAGCATTCTAAATATATGCTTAAATTTTGGTGAGTATATAGGATCTGCTTTAAAATATATTTAAACAGTCTGGTAAGTTATTCTCGTTGGTCCCTAGTTAGCAGTTCTTCTTATTCAACGATTTATATTTAGTTTTTTAATTTTTGCAATCAACGGAAATGCCTAGAGTTTCACATTTTTGGCAAATCAAAACAAGGGCGTAAGGGTTTTAGAATCTGAAGTGCGATCTACTGTAGGTTGACAAAAAAGCCTTCCTTATTGTTTGAACAAAGCAGTGGACAAAAAATGTTGAAACCAGTGGAATGCTGTGTTTGAACAGTAATAAATGTTCCATAGTTTAGATTCTATTATCGAAATCACTGCAAAGTAGAGTGTCAGAATAGCACCATTAATGCATAGTTTTATTGGTTCCATGTTCAGTCCTGATGCGATTTAATGATTTCCAGTGCCCTCTTGAAAAGTTGTAGCTCCTTACGTTGTCGAGCGGATCAGCAATTAGACCAATTATGTTTCGAGTTGTTCCAATGTCTTTTCCAGTCTGCATTGCTGGTATATCCAATATTTTGCAGGTTTTGCTTTGTTTTCTAGGACTGGTGACCCTGTTTTAGACATTGGTGCACTGTTAATATTAATTCCGAGTTTGAGTGGATAGAAAGCGAAAGATTACTATAGCGTTTTTATATGCAGTATTAGAAAAGCCATTTACCTTCGGGGAGGAGGTGGTACGGTATTGCTTAAAACAGGTGAGGTGGATTTCTTCGTCCTATTATTATTTTGATGGTATGATTGAAGTGAACGTCGATTTTTTGAGCAGGGTGGTTATACTTATAGTCCATACTGGGTATTATCTTGTGCGAGAAAGTAGATCAGGACAGGTGTTGTGCTTCTTAGTATGACTACGCTAGCTGCCCCAGGAGGTGTATAGAGTATCGGTTAGGGATAGCACCTTTATGTATATTTATAGCGAAGAAACCTCTCACTCAATTCTTATTTATGGTTTCAAACAGCTGTACAAATAACAGCGGCCACACCTCGGTCAACTGTGTCGTCCCGAAGGCTAAACTCAATGAGGGCAGTAAGACAGCGATGACTGTAGGCAACTGCAGTCCCAACTGCTCAAAGAATGGAGAGCAAGAGCACCAGATCAGTCTTAATGGGATAAGCTAGGGTGGAGATGGGATCCATTAGTACAGCGGAGATACAGTGGTTTGGAAGGCCACGGAAAACCACCACACTATTATTGTCAGGTTAATCAACATAGCGAAAAAACCTGTCAAAATGGCCGCCAGTCCTCGGCAGACCTTAATTGGTTAGGGACGACGCGAAGAATGTCTTGACCAGTCAAGAAAATTGCGAAGCGAAGTGTGTGCAGTATGTTTGAAGCAGGAAAATTACAAGATATAATACAAGAAATGCAAACATTAAATATTGGTTTGCTTGACATTAGCGAAATACGTTGAAGGCTAGGGTAAAATGTAATACATAAAAAGGAATAGTTTATTATGTGGAAAATAACTACGCTCAGCGTAGCAATAATAATAAACGAAGTCGCAGCGAAGTCAGTAAAGCATTATGTTCTATATTCAGTTCCAGTAATTTTATTACAACTATGAGCTATAAAAGCCATTCAAAGATGAACAAATTGTGGAAGAGTTTTATGAGCGAATAGAAGCAGTTTAAAGTTAGTAGAAAGACAGAAAATATGTATTCTAATGGGAGATCATAATAACAAAATCAAAAATGGGAAATACAGAATTGCTTGGGAAAATATGGGCTAAAAGGAAGGAACAAAAAAGGAAATCGTGTAATTCAATTTTGTGGAAAGGAAGATCTAGTAATTACCAATATAAATTTGTTAAATTATCACTACACAGACTGTATACGTAGAGAGTTCCTACATATATCGCTCAAAATATTTGTACAAACCAGATTGCTTTTATATTAATTAGTAGACGCTACAAAAACAGTACAAAATCGATTAAAAGATATCAAGGATCGGACGTAAAGTCAACCCATAATCCATTAGTCGCAAAATTCAACACTAAACTAGGAAGAATATTCAGAAACAAACATGTAAATAGAACGGAGTTGAGCAAGGTAGAACAACCTAAAGTTACTTAAACTGTCATAAAATCAATTATCAGCGATTTAAAAACATTTTAAGGACGACTAACACAACTAGAAGATATTAATGGTGTGTTAGAAGACATAAAACAAATAATGAAATAAAATTTAGAAGCAGATGAAAGGCAAAAATTAAACAAATGGATGATAGATGAAATAATATACTTCATGGATCGGGGAAGACAACTAAAGAATAAACCTCAAAATGCTTATTCTTTAGTAGTAGAATATAAGGAACTGGAAGATTAAAAATAAAATACGAGAAGCAGAAGGAAAATGGATGACAGATAGTTGTAGCGAGAAGAACTGCAAGCAAAACACAACAATTTAATTGTAGAGAAAATGATAAAAGAAGCTATTAGAAGCTTCAAAAAATAGACGTAGTGGAATATTATAGGATAAAAATGAAAAGATTGTAATACGTGCTGAAGGGAAAGTATTTATATGGGAAACATATATTGCAAAACTATTTGTAGATGATAGGGCACTGCAATGCAGCATAAAATACGCAAACACTAGACCCAAAATCAGCAAGAATGAAGTAGAATATGCCTTTAGAATGTTAAAAAATAGTAAAACTACTTGTCCAGTTAAATTCTATTAGAATTATTAAAACAGTTTAAGGAAAAAAATATGCATATGCTAGTTACTCTATTCAATATTGTATACAGTACTACAACTATATAAATATATATATATATATATATATATATATTGCCATGATTTTTATATTAAAATAATGTAATTATTATTAACTATTTGTTAAATGTCTTTATCATGCTTTAAACTACACTAAAATACCTTCGGAAGGACTGTTATATATTAAAAAGGATATTTATTGGTATTAAAATCCATATTTTAACCTGAAATATAGTCTAGATAGATTAATAATGACATAATTTATAACAATTAATGTAAAATTATAGTTAAAACTGTATTTATAAACCTGTTATATGTAAAAACTGTTATCGATACTTCGTAATGTGGAATATGAACTCAAAGTGAAGTTTTACAGTGTATGGCCTTTTGAAATCCTGTTGTGTGACTAAATACTCGTTGTAGACGATGATGTGGGTCTTTTTGGACAGCACCAGAGCCCTAAAACTCAAAAGTTACAGTTATTTTAAGTTTTTCGATAATAAGTGTATAATTTTCATTTAGAAGGTTTTATGTTAGTCAATTTAGTTAATATTATATCTAGGAAAGGTATTTAATAGGTTTCTTTGATGAATTATGTTGTTTATTTTATGATAATTGTGTTCGTAAATAAATTTAGAAAATTATAGGTTAGATCTAGAATTTTGTTAATTATGTTGTGTATAATTCTTTTATAGGTTGTTAATGTGTTACAAAACTTGTGTTATAATCTGAGGACTGTGTTAATTGTGTTTTTGTAAGGTTTTCGAGTTAATTGTGCAAATTTAGCTATATTTTAAAATGCTAAAATTATTGTCAGGAATTTGTTACTTTTGGGTACCAAAATGTAGATAAAAATTCATAGAAAACGATTATGAAGTTAGTTTTTCGAAATATTTATTCATTAGGCTTATATTAATTATTTAAATTTTATAATTATAATTTCTAGAATATTCCTTAGATTTTGTTTCAAATTCTGTATTCTCATTGGTTGATGTCAGCCATTATCTTGCAATTTTGTTGAAAAAATTGAAATCAGTTCCTATTTGGCCATCGAACAAAGCGCACGTAATTTCAATTAGCGCTCATTTTAATTTAATTGTAAAAATAGGCGGGACCTTGCAAAAATTAAGTTGGGTATGTAACTTTGTTTACAAAAATTTAAACAGTTAGTATATGTAAAGTGTAACCAGAATTTGTGTTTTAATTCAACTATAGTGCTTAATAATAAAAGAATTTACCAAATTAATTTTAATCGAAGTGTGTTTCTTTTGTGGAATTTTTCTGAAAAGAAAAGGGAATAAAATTAAAATCTTTTATTCACTTATTAAAAATAATAATCCTGTGGTATTAAAAAGAATTAAAGAACTTACCTTAACAAATCGAACATTTAACTGAACAATTATAGTAATTCAGTGGTTTTTGTTTCGCAAACTGTCGAATTTGCGATCTTGATGCTGTCATAGTTAAATTCAAATGGATCTTATCTAGACAACGAGACCTTCAAGCAGTATAAATGCAGCTGTTGCAGAATTCGCAAGAAATGGTGTCTACGTTACAGTCAAAGGGACTTGAAATTCAAGATAAGTTAAAATTTAATTCTGTATTTATATGATTATGTATTATATTTACTTCATAATTAACTATCTAACTAGTGAAGCCACGAAACAATTATCCTTGAGATTATAAGAGTCTATATAGATGCTATAACTAATAATCTATAGAATTTATGTTAATTAATTTGAATAAAAACTCAAATTTGGCGCCCAACTAAAAGTTATATTATATATAATTAATTTACTTTGCATATTTATAATTATTATTAAAACAAAATACATGGCATCTTTATGGTCGCTGCCAACGTGGGGCAATTACATTATTAATAATTATTATTAAAAAAAAATAGTACATGGCATCTTTTATGGCAAGCCAACGTGGGGCTTTTGTATTGTTTATTTACCATATATATTATACTTAGCAATATATATATATATATATATATATGTATGTATATATAATACATAATACATCATAGTTGAAATATTCTTAGGATCTCAAACGCCCGTCGATAGTAACCTAAACCTTCATCGGCCACAAATACATCCTCGATTTTAAGTATTTGTCAAACTACAATTATAAAATGGAAACACGCCCGGAAAAAGTAATAAATTAAAATATTTTAACACTGCGTATGAATAAAGCCCAATTAATCACTTTGTGGATTACTTATACATGTTATACTTATACGTAAGTATTTGTAATGATATCAATAATTAAGAACGTTTCCAAACTGTGCACTTAGGCTTCTTTATTAAGCGGTTTAAGCAGGAAACGCACTTTCTGTTATTTATGTATTCATTGTACCTCCGGTAATGCCGAGGTAACTTGGAAAATTGTTCTTCAACCCCTACTTGCACATGAAATATTAAGAACCTGTAAAATAATGAATAAAGGAAAAAATCCAAGAAAATAATCCACAGGAAAAGAATTCAGGAAAAATCCATAGAATAAAATTCCAGAGTCAAAATCCAAGAAAATAAAATACAAGAACATAATAATTAATTTGGTCGACCATTACTTATACATTTGCTAATGTTTGTGGAGCAAATGCATTCATTTACTTCTACCATAAGTAAAAAGTATGAATGAAGGGACCATTTTACTTCATATCATGAGCAAATCCTTCAAAAAACTTGAGTCTAGTCAGTACACTTATGTCGGTGTGTTTTCCATCTTTACGGTTATAAATTGCTGAAGTCATTTGTTTAAGAAATCAAAATCGTTTTAAACTTCTAATATCTCCACATTCTAATGATTCTAGAAGTTTGTTTAGCTTTGGGGTGGTGGTCTTTCAAACTTGCATAAAATAAATATTTGCTTGCGATATTTAAGGATTTCAAAGGGGTATTGGAGAAGAACTTGGACTTGAACAGTCCACGTTGTCGCGAACACAATAGCGGTAGTAGCGAAAATCGTTGCCAAAGTTAATAGTCGGATAAAATTTCCACATTTTCAAGCTGCTATAATGAATACTTAAAATATGTGGCTTAATTTGTTGAAAATACAATAATTAACCCTAACCAGGTGATTATTTTCTGATTTAAGTTTGCATTGATAGCACGTTGGGGTATGCTTGTCCAAGAGTTCACGTGTTAACTTGTTAAAAGAGGTAAAAACAGTTGTCAACTTATTGCCCGAGGTTTTTTCGGTTTCTCGAACTGTCAGTATTACAATTTACTTTTGGCTTAGACCGCGTCATCATTTGGGTGTAGACGCAGCATTATCACGTAAAGGCCGATCTGTAGCTTGTCTGCCTTTACAAGCATTTGCTCTAGAAGTTTGGGCAATATTATATTGTTTGCCAGGACAATAATACTTAATCGGCTTATGCCTGTTAACTGTTTGTGAACCCATACAAACTAACGTTTCGCAAGACATTGCAACTTGCATCTTCAAAGTGAATATCCTTCATTTAGTAGTTCGTTGAAGTGTTGGGCCCATCTTTCCAGTACTTTTTGTTTATTAAATATCAGTTCTCCATCTTTACCCTTACATATGTTATATCTTGGTTGGAAGTTTTTCATTAGCAGCTTTGTATTTTTATACATGTCTCTTGTTTGATTTCTATTGTGGTTGTCCTCAATTTCTAGAATCTTTCATAAAGTTTTTTTTCTTTTGACTGAGCGTTTGTTTGGCTTTATTTCTTTCTTCCCGGTATTTATTCATTTTACTTCTTGTATTTGTTTGCAGTATTTCTTTCTTTGCCTGTTTGCGTTTTTCTACGATCTCTCGGCATTCTTCGTCGAACCGTTCCTTCTTTTTGCAACTTGTTTGTTTTCCAATGCTCTTAGCGCCCGCTTCGTGGATTATTTCCTTTATTGTCCTGCACTGTGTTTCTATATCTACATATTTATTTGTGTTTTCGTTGTTTGTTTGTAGCTTGAGTTGTATCAATGGTTCATATTTTTTCTGGTGGTCCTCAATCTTTAGTTTGTCTGTGTCCCACTTTTCCCATTTTTCACCTTTTACTTCGTATACTGGATATTCGATGTCTTATCTTTGCTTTGATTAGAAAGTGGTCCGAATCTCAGTCGGCCCCTCTTTGATTTTGTACGTCCATAAGGTTTGTCCTATGTCTCCTGTCTATGAGTATGTGATCAATCTGATTGCATCATTCGATGTAGCATAGTCTATTAGACGCGTTTCGTTGTTACTGAGTTCATGAAGGCTGTGTCTTCCGATTGCGTGCTTATATTTGCCAACCTTGGCTTTAAAATAGACTAGGGTTATCATCATGTCATGTCCACTGTCTTGGTAAACCGCAGTTTCTAGCCCACTGCAGAAAGCTTCTTTCTGGTTATCTTCTTTTTCTTCTGTTCCTGCGCGTACACACCTCAGATTTATATTAGGAAAAGTACTCTTTACTTTTAACTTACATATCCTCTCGTTTATAGGTTTGAACTCAATTACATTGTTTACTATTTTATTGTTCACTAGGAATCCAGTTCCGAGGGTATCTGAAATTGAGCCACTGTAGAACAGACTATAATTTTTCATTTTTATTATGCCTTTGCCTGACCAGCGTATCTCTTACAAAGCTGTAATATCAAGTATGTATTTAATTATTTCTTCTATGAGGTTTAGTAGCACTTTAGAGGTAGAGGCTTAGTACATTCCAGGATCCAATAGTCAAGTCCATTGTTTGTCGCCTAAATCGTCTCTAGTTTGTTTGCCCGTCGTTCCGAGGCTGTTGCTTCATTTTCGTAACAATATTTTTTTACATCATGGGGTTGTTAGCGCCATCCAACCATGTTCCTTTTTCCGGGCTTGTGACCGGCAGGGAGAGCTCCTGGGCTACCCCCCCGCGGAATTTTAGTTTGATATACCTAGTACTTAAATAGCATAGTCTTTCACTATAATTTTCAAATTTTAATTAATTATATAATAAAGAAATAAAAGTAAAATAAGTTTTCTTCTATTTATATACTGTCAACTCCGAAAAGGAGACTTAAATCTACAAGCATCAAAACATTTAGACATTTTTCCTACATTAGAAAGAAACTATTCGAATTGTAAACCAAAATACTTCAGTAAATATTCTGATAAATGTAATATTTATCAGGACAAATAGCCACTATTTAGATTCAGATTTACATGTAATTTTCTTATTAAGACAAAATACGCCATCAGTCGGAGTACCAAATTGCGACTACTTGAATAAAGACAAGCATTCCGTTACACTTAATTACATATTCAACAAAGAAAAACTCTTAAACACTGCTTCGCATAATTAGTTTTCTTACCAGCAGCATACAAAACAAAAATATATGAGCCACCGGAATCAAGCTTTGTGAAAAACAAACTTTGCATTTCTCTCTGACGCTAAGACTGGATTAAGTCGGGAAAAGAAGGAATTGTTATGGCAGCGGAAAGTAAAAAGGTTCGCATTAACTTAACAAGTAAATTAAAGTAAATATAAAATTTTATAAGTACGGTTTATTTAAGAAGCATATAAACTATAGAACTTTCGCTCATATATGTATGTTTTAGCAATATAATCGCAACAATTGACAAACTAGTGGTAACTTTACAAAAAGTACCTACGTTTCTCAATCTACTAAATTAGTTTTTGCAAATAAACACATGTTACAATATCGAGCTAACTGAGCCAATATTTGATCACAAAGTTTTAAATCCTCAAGTTAATAATAGCTTTCCAAAATTAAGAGTTTAGCTTTATAAGCACTAACTGGGAAATCGCTAGAGCAATAGATAACCTCACGCCAGAAGCTTCATTTTGAGATGTACATAGCTAGAAAAATTGTAACTGCAATTTATAAATATTTACATAATTATACATACAATATGTAGTATTAAAATGCCACAAATCTAAAAAGTTTCAATTTAAACTTTCTTAAATTAAAGACAAAATAAAATGACATTATTCTTATATTTTAAAGGTGATATTTTCCGCATAAATATGTTAATAGTTATAAAAGTACTAAATTTATGATTGGCAAATTCACGAAAAAGCCTTACCTTCTGTTGGAACTGGATCTTTAGAATTGTCTAGCCTTAAAGATGTATTGTGCTGATATAAATTCGTCACTTGCGCTAAACAATGAAGATAAACAGCGCCATCTCTGAAATGTGATGGAGACAACTGAAATTCTACGGAAGCATGACTAACCGAGAGATGTTCAGACTCTGGAATTTGATGTACACGTTTGCTGGGTATCTGCAATAAATGCAAATACGATACAATAATGAATTAAACAAATTGAACAAAACGATAAATATAAATATAGGTTTTTTCCTTGTAGTTTACACAATAAATATTAATGTACTTATAATTCGGTGCTAAATTTATTTACTCAATAAATTCAAAAAGATTGATTGGAGATGATGGTTTAAGTAAATAAACTTTGGAAAACTTCTTAACACCACGATATTTATAAAAGTTAAATATGTATTTCGCGAATAAGTAGCCATCTTCAGCAGGAACTTAAAATACCTAAACTAACTTGGCTGAGGAATACCTCTGGAGTCCTACACCAAGCCAATAATTGAAGTCCAATTGGACATCAATTGTTTTCTAAAGTTTCCAAAGTTTATGTATTTTAAATAAATTCAATATTATCTATTGTGCTAAAGCTATACAGGGTGTGTCCCTTGTATTGAAAAATCAATGCATTTTTATTTTTTTGCAATGTTTAATAATATATTTACTGAATGCCATAAATATTGTGGCTAGGTATATAAGAAATATCCAAAGGTGCATTTAGGACTAACGTACCTTTAGGAATATAAAGTACTACCTAAACATATTGAAATAGTGCGTAAACTAACAATGTTATAATTTCATATCTAGAATTTCTCGATCTCATATTTTTAGATTTTCCTATTATTTACAAAAGCAGTTGCCTACTATGACTCTTACATGATTTGCTGCTGGAAAATATAGCAAAAGAATATTTCGAAATAAAGTTTACATTTGAGATGGTTGGATTTACTTCAAAAGTGGTTAAGTTTACTACCCTGTTTTTTAACTGTTTTTTCTCTGGGCAATGACAAGAAAACAAAAGCAGTGGTATCACTGGGGTGCGAATCCAAATCTAAATGAAATGTGCTCCAAGTATCTCCAATAAATTCCATAAGAAAACAAGAAAATAAAAAAATGCATTGATTTTTCCATGGTGAGTCATCCATATGGCCACCCATTATATGATATATAACATGATTCAACAATATTTTAGTCAAGTCATTTTATTAAAAAGAAAAGAAATCTAGATGAAGAAAACAGAAAAATAGGCATAAAACATTCATAAATCTCACCACCGTATTATTAAGACTCAAAATAAGAACTGCTGCAGGCTTCGATGGAGCAAACGTACAGTTCGCTCGAACCGTATCATTTATCCCGTAATTAGTTCTTTCGGTTGTCAAAGTAGGTGGATATTTAGGTAAACCTAAAAAATAGATTCTTGTTTACAACATATTTCATATTACAAGGTTGAACAACTTATAGAAGCGAAAGCAAATAATTTACTCCTAAAAATATATTTAAGGTAAACCCGGTTCGACCTGCATTAAGAATCAGATATTTTTTTATTTCCCCGGATGGAAGGTACAGGGTCCCAGTCTTCATTTGCCACTGGCATGCACAGAACATACACTAGGTTATTAGGTTACGCTAGGTTAAGCACGGTATCCACAGAATCTGTCCCTGTTCTGCAACAGCTCAAAGTGTGTCTAAACTACGGGCCTAAATGACATGTTAAGGCTCCAAATACATTGTGATGATTTTATCTGGTAACAAGTAGGCTATACCTCTCACATGTATATGAAATGCATAGTTAAGTTTTCTTTTTAACTATAACAAATATTTTTTTACATTAAGAGGCCTTTGGACAGGCAAATGTCAACTACTGGTTTGTCAACAATTAACAAACGTCTGTACAAAGTTATTGATTTGTATAGATTCTTGTGGTACTAACAATCAGTTCAAATGTATTCTAACAGCGAGAAGGGGATATGGTGTTGATTTTGGGAGAATTCACATGGGCGGCGAGCTTGGCAGTACGACGATATACACAAAAATATCCGGAGAGACCCCTACCATCGCATAATAGCTTTAGGCGTTTGGAAAGAAGTTTGCTGCAATATGGACAGTTTTCCTAGCCAAAGGTGACACAACGACATGTCACAACTGTAGAATCTGAAGCGTCAGTCATCGTACAAGTAACTGGTAATCCCCATATAAGCCAACGAGAATTTGCAAGAACTGTAGGGTTTAGCCAAAGTTCAGTATTTAACATTTTAAAAGCAAACCGGTTTCATTCATGTCACATTAGTGCAACACCTTACTAAAGATGATTGCCCACGTTGAGTAAATTTCTTCCATTTCTAAGAAACGAAGTTGCTATCGATCGACTATTTTTTAAAATGTTCTTTTTTCTGACCAACCGACGTTTAGTAACATTGGATGTGTAAACAAACGCAATTACCATTTCTATTCACAAGGTAACCAACACTTCCATACAATTGTAAGAAACTACCAAGATGAAATTTTCCATGACAGATTAATTGCAAGAGGTGCAATATAACTTTAGCTTCCACGTAGTCCGGACTTGACTCTGTTAGATTTGTTTTTGTGGGGTAAAGTAAAAACTGACATATACGAAATTCTCGTTGAAACATTTTTATGCTATCTTGGATTTCTCTGTTTCTTTTGTTTAAATTATAAGAAATAAATATTGTAAATGTACCTACTGAAAAACTGCATCTTATTTATTACTAAATAGTTTCATTGTAGTTTCTTAGTACATCTAACGTAACTACTTTGATTTTTATTTATTTAAACTATGTAAAGTTTACTAAGATACCTATGGAATACAAACAGCTGTAATGTGTGTAACCTAACTACCTGTTGCAAGATAAAGTAATCACCCGGCATGTGGTCATATTTCCACTTAGTAAAATGCGCTGTAATAATTTTGTTATTGTGTGAGTAGTTGAGCAAATATTCGCAATTGTTAAAACAAAATTTGATAATAATCTAATAAAAATATTTCCTTATTTTAAGCTATTATATCGGTTGTATTCAAATTCAAAATTCACTCTAAGATTATTAAAATAACCGTATCGCAGTTGGTTGTAGTACAGCAAATAAGAAAATGTACACCTATGTAATGTAAAACTTCTAAATCTAATTATGGCTTACTTGCTAGTTATACACGCATGCATAATAAATACAAGGCCTGATAATAAAGTTCGCAGAAAGATGTGTTCTCCTAATGTGGTGACATGGATTCGTGTTGCTACAACATTCGCGAATGTTCAGGATAATTATCGCATCAATATGTAAAGTACTCTACTTTAAGAGGTTCAGGTAGAATTTTTAAATTGTCGCAAAATCAGTTGGTACAGACTTTTCGGAACGGAACAACCAAGGGGAAAATTATTACTGCTGAAGAAACTTACCTGTTTGAATACGACGAATAAGACGAAACGCTGTGCATTCAGTAAAGTACAACGACCTTACCGCATCAAAAAAAAAACAAGAATGTTCAAATACAAACTTTACATCATGATTATCATATTTTTTTCGATTATGTGCATATATGAAAAACCGTTCCCCAGGGATGACAATCAATTCAACAATCTATTTGGAAGTTTGGAAGCGTTTATTTAAGCGTATAATATACACTTCGCAACAAAATTAAGGGATAATACAATATTTTATAGACTTATTTATAATTTTGATATTAAACCTCATTGAAATTAGAAAATGATCTTTTTGGTACTTATTTTTAAACGTTTGATTCCAAAATTACGGAAAACGAGTAATCTGCCAATAAAAATAAATAATAATGCAAATCAGGATGTCCGAAAAATAACAGTTTTAGTAAACAAATGAACAGTTTTTACTTAAAATGGATGCTATCCGTCACCGTAACTTCTTAGCTTACGAAAATGTAGTGAAACTGGTGACACTTATTGAAGAAGGTCATACGCAACAAGAAGTGGCAAGAAGACTTGGAGTTTCGCAGTCAGTGGTTAGCCGAGCTTGCTATAGATACCAGAATACCGGTAAATATCATAGAAGGGTAGGTCAAGGTAGAAGGAGAAAAACTACGGTACTAGAAGATTGTTTATTGCGAATAACTGCTAAAAGACAACGGTTTTGTACTGCTAGGCATTTAAAAACTGAGTTAGTGCTTGCAACAGGCACAATTGTAAGTGTACAAACTGTAAGAAGCAGGCTATGCGAAGCAAATCTGAAACCTCATCGACCGGCTACTGGACCTGTTCTCACAGCAGCACACAAAAGAGCTCGATTACACTTTGCTAGGCAGTATGCCAACTGGACAATCGAAAATTGGATGCACGTGCTGTTCACAGATGAGAGCAGATTTTGTCTCTCAGCCAATGACCGACGTGAGAAAGTATGGAGGGCACCAGGTGAACGATTTCATCAGTGCAACATCAGAGAAATAGAGCGTTTTGGTGGCGGGTCCCTTATGGTATGGGGAGGTATAAGTTTCGCGAATCGCACGAACCTTGTGGTCCTTAATAGAGGTTCTATGACTGCAGCAAGGTATAGAGATAATGTTGTTATACCAATTATAGAACCTTTTGCTGTGCAACACGGACCTGGCTTTATTTTAATGCAGGACAATGCTCGACCTCATTAGCGCGAATTGTGACTGATGAGTTAGCAGCTGCCAATATTAATGTTCTGGAATGGCCAGCGCGTAACCCGGATCTGAATCCCATACAACATCTATGGGATCACCTAAAACGACAAATCCGAGCGCTACAAGTTCCTCCCAGAACACTAGATGAGTTGTCTGCTAGATTAGTAGAAATTTGGGCAACAACTGCACAGGACGTTATTGGCAGGTTAATTGAAAGTATGTCTTCGCGAATAAGAGCTTGTATACAAGCCAGAGGTGGTCACACCCGATATTAATTTGGTTTGAATTGACATTTTGTGGTGTAATTTGAAATTCATTTAGTTTCTTCGTGAATTGTAAAACTGTAGCTGTTATTATTGAATATAAATATTGAACTAATAACAAAACATTTATTTTTTGCCATTGCAACTGCAGTAGGAAAAGTAGTTTACAAAAATTCCAGATCTTTTGTAATATCCCTTAATTTTGTTGCGAAGTGTATATTAGACCATAGGCCAAAACAGTTGAATATATTTTACCTAAAAAATTGAGGTAGCGATCAAATGTGCACGATATTCGCCCAATCATGTATTCTTCTGTTTGGTTTATTTTGGGGTTGTGAAGCGATTGAAGAAGTTCTGATAGCATTCGGATGGAATGTATTTTAAAGGAATTACGCTTCTGCATTGTAATTTCGTACTATGAATGAAGTTCGAAATTTTTTAGTTGGACCTCGTAGATTTTACTATACAAGTATTTTCACTGTTGATTTTCTTTTTCGCATTTAAACGTTAACAAACGTAATTTGAATAATCTACCATTTCTTTAATGCTTTAGCAGAAATTATAACTAAAATCATGTTAAAAGGTTTTTCACAATTATATCGCGATATATTCTTAGTTTAATAGTATTTTCTATATGAGTGTGTATCTTCGATAGCATAATTTTGATAAGCATTTCCCATACCTACAACCAACATATTCTTGGAAGCCAATGCAGTATAAAAGTTTGGAGCATCCGTGGATACTTCACATGAAATATTTCCGGACAAATTAAAATCCACATTTTGCAATATCACCTGGTGTTCGTCTGATAATGAAAGCTGAAATCAGATAAATAGTATAAATTGAAGATAAATATTTCGACTGATATTGACGTACATTGACTTCTAATCCGGAAAATGGAAAAACTTTTATGGCTGGATTGCCACTTGGTGTGTATCTATAAAACTCTCGGTGACCTCTGTACCATTTCACCGAATACAGAACTGATCTTTCTAAATTATAATTACACAGAAGTAATGCAGTTTCACCTTTCTCCACTACTGGAGGTTTTATATCTATTACTACATCTTTAACTGTCCAAACATCTGTAACAGTTTTTTATTAATATCGTGTATTGTCAGATCAACATATCAAGAGATCCAAAAAAGCTGATCCCAGCGGCTGTGGAATGAAAAGTCACGTCGTTTCTAGACTTAAGGAATGTTTATAATGTCAATTTCAGGTTAGGTTGTGTTAGCTGGAATTAAATAATGATGAAACGTCATTTTTAGAACTGAAATCTTTTATTGAGCAACAGTAAAAGAAATGAATAAACCTGAACTAATGTAATGATCACAACAAATGTTGAAAGTCGTTCCGAAAGTAAGATTCAATAATTAATGCTCTTTGAAATGTATTAAAAATCATTTTAACAATCTGTCAGGTTCGTATTAAAAAAGATAACTAATTTATATGACATCATAAACATTCATTTAGTCTGGTAAAGACGTGACTTTTCATTCCACAGCCCGCTGAGGATCTCTTGATATAAATGTTATACATGACATTTAGGATATAGAGAGTAAATGACAAAAATAATGACAAGACTATTCTAACGTCTCATACGGATCCAGTGAATTTATAAATACTAAATTATTGGTAAGGATTAGCTTAGTCGCTATCGTCTTCAGAAGCTATGAGATCTTGCGGCATTTTTCGCTTAAATCTAATATGTATGTTTTTTTGGCAGAGATTGAAAAACACTGCACCGTCGCGTCGCACGCACTAGCATTTGTGAAGAACTTTTTAGCACATTGTAACTTGAAATCTTGAATTGGCGATACACCTAATTCGAAATGGAGTTGATTGTTACGGATGTACCAAGGAGCATTTACAGCAGTTCGAAGAATCTTGTTTTGAAATCGTTGCAATTTTTGTATGTTGGTTTTGGACGTGTTGAGCCAAACCGGACTAGCATAGAGTATTAGCGGCCTTAGTAGGGTCTTGTATAATAGCATAGCACATTTGGGTTTGAGTGACGACTTCCGATTTTTTTATTTATATGATAGCTCCAGCTCAGACGAGTATCTAGTAAATGTACTCCGGGATATTTGACGGCACTGTCCTTTGGGTTCCATGGTTCCACTTATTTCGATGTTAGTTGAGTCGATAATACGTCTCAGGGCGAATATATTGGCTTGGCAGTTTGCGCTGTTGATTCAGATATTCCAGTTGTTGGACCAATTAATAATATTGTTAACGGCATGTTGTAATTCATGGACTACTTCATCCAAGTTGGAATTCTGTGTAATTATAGCAGTATCATCAGCAAATATTGCTAAGGATGCTGTTACTGTTGGTATGTCCAAAGTCTAGATGTTGAAGAGAAATGGCCCCAAAATGCTTCCTTGTGGGATACCTGCGTGGATTTCTTTATGTTGAGATGTGTAAGAATTTACTTTGACTACAAATGTTCTGTGCTCAAGGAAGGAGAAGATAATTGCCTGCAGGTAACTAGGTATGTTCAGGTCCAAGATCTTTTTCTTCAGGTCTTCGATCCAGTTCTTATCAAAGGCCTGTGCTACGCCGAGAAGGACCATTGTAGTGTAATTCTTGTTTTCAAAGCCAGTTGAGATGGTTTCGCTGACGCGTTGAAGCTGGTGACATATTGAATGCCCTCTCCTAAAGCCAAATAGTGAGGGTGGCAGGGCATGTAGTGTTTCGATATCTTTCAGTAGTCGTGTGTAGATAATTCTTTCGAGAACCTTGGAGAGAGTAGTTAAAAGACATAGGTCTGTAATTATTCACATCATTTTTGTTTTTGCCCAGCTTGGCGAACTTCAGAATATGTGCTTGCTTCCATTTACTTGGGAAGTAGCCCTTTCCGAGACATCCATTGAACAGAGAAGCTAAACATTTCTTGGTTAAGTGCTGAAGTACTATGTAGGGTATAAGATCACATCCGGGTGCTTTCCGTTTAGGTAAAGCTGTTATGAGTTGGGCTATTTCTCTGGGTGATGTGGGTTCAATGTTTTCAGGAATGGGAAGATTTCTCTCGACGTAATTAATCACATGAAGTGCATGCGATGGGTTGCAGATATATGATGGTGTGAATACCTTGTTAAGATGAACGCTTCTGATTTTTCAGCATCCGTGGTAAGTGTGTCTGTTCCAGTGGTAAGGGTGGGTAGTTCATCATGCTGTTTTAAAATTCGTTTAGTGGTTTTGCACATCCGTGGGTCTCCTGGGCCGATATCGGCTGTGTATTTTTTGCTTGATTCTATTTTGTGTCACTTAATTTCGGGGTTTCATGTTCGTTGCCACTGCCTTCTTGCTTGACTCTTTTCTTTAATCAGATTGATTATGTAGTTTGGAGGACATTTGTAGTCAATACATGGGCGTTTAGTTGTGGTTGAGATTGATGAGATTACTGCTTCAGTTATTGAGTGTGTAATGTCTGTGTAACAGTTTTATACAACAATGTATTGTATTCTTTTTGTGCAATATAAATATCTGCACTAACTTTTCATCAACTAAGAATTGCAAAACTGCTATATTTATAAATCAAAGGCAGCTGGGCTGTTTCATGAAAAAAATGTTCATATGAACGTATGCCTGGAAATGTTTCCAAGGGCGCTATTTTTACAAACTTTGGAATACTTTTAGCTTTTTTAGCTAAACTTGAACACAGTGAAAGGTAGAAAATTAAATTTTAGTTTAGTCATTGCTTTATAAAGCAAGTTCTTCCTAAGGTATAGTAAATCTTTTTCTATGCCTCCAGTTCAAAAAGAAAACCGTGTGGCCTGGTGCAGATCTACACTGGATCCTCCCGGTAATTATTTAATAATGAACACGACTGGGCCGGCACCTCACAAGTTTTTTTTTGCGTAGGGGTAATAACAAGGTTTTTAATTAAACTGCAGATTAGATTACAGTGTAGCTATAATGCAATGTACCCGAAGAAAAACAATAAAAGGCTTTGTATTCGAGCGCTCAAGAAAAATTATTACCTGCATTAAAATGCTTTTAACGCTTTGACAATGGATCGTCTCATTTGATGTACAACACCATTACAGGTGATGAAACGTGGGTATACTGCTATGATCCCGAAAGAAAGCAATAGTCGGCAGTTTGGGTCTTTGAGAACGAATCAGTTCGAACAAAAGTTGTTCATGAAAATAGCCGAAACAAAAAGATGGTCGCCACATTTTTTGGAATTACTGGACGTGTTTCCACTGTAGCACTGGAGGATTGTCATACTGGTAATGTTGAATGGTACACTGCAGTTTTTTGCCTCAATTTCCTTAAAACGTTCGCGAAAAACGTCCAGGAAGGATCATCTTGCATCAAGAAAACGCTCGGGCGCACACCGCTGCTCGAACGACTGAGAATTTGAATGCCCAAAACATTGAAATAGTGGATCATTCACCGTATAGTCCAGACCTAGCACCTAATGATTTCTTTTTATTTCCGCGTGTAAGAATAAGTTAGGGGATTTACGTTTTACATCGGCCGAAGAAGCAGTTGACGCATTTAAAAATGAAATAAATAACCTAACGCGGGAAGATTGGAGAAAATGTTTTGAAGATTGGTTTTCACCCATGCAATAATGCAAAAATGTGTGGCCAAAGTGGATACAGTCACATCTTTTCGAGAAGAAAATGCAAATAAAGAGAAATTAATACAAAATTTAAAAATATATGTTTATCATGTAGTTCAAATATATATTTAACAGAAGACTTATTAAACATATGAACATTAATCTGTGAATGATTGATGCATTTTATTCAATTTCCTTGAAAAATTGTTTGTATCAACTTTTGAATTTTTTTCTTTCTGTCCACCTTTTTCAAGGTATTTAATTATCTAATGCTTTTTTTAATAATATAAGACTTATATAACCAAAGAAGCACTAGAATTATATATGTATAGGTATATACATATATATGTTGGTTTTGAGGATTCCGCGGGTGTTGTATGCTGTGGTTGGTTTCCAGGAATTCTTCCGCGTAGCAACTTCTTGGTCCTGGGACGGACCGGGCTGATTGTCTTGACGACGTTTCGGCAAAGTCACATTTGCCATCTTCAGGTCTTGTCAGATAACTTTCTGCTGATGCTTCTTGTAATACGACTGTTGACGTTCGTTTCTGCTGGAGCTGTATATACTTCTTGGCCGTTCCGTGTGGTTGCGCTTTGTTGATTTCGCGCTCGGTTGCGTGTGACGGGACCGGCTATGGCAGGAAGGTTCTGATTTTGTTGAGGTGGATTTGTATTTTCTTGCTGGCTTCTGTAGTGTATTTGTTTTTTGGCGAGAACCGGTTTCCAAGTGGATGGTAATCTTTGGGTGTCATCCCGAGAATTTAGATTTCTTGGGTGTTTCTCGCTTTCTATTGCTTCCGTTATTATTCTTGATTTCAGGTGTCCTATGTTGGCCAGTACTTTGGTGTTTTTGAAAGCAATTTTGTGAGATGATGTGCTTACGTGTTGTGCCAGTGATGAAGTCTTCTCGTTCTTTCGTACGGCATTTTCGTGTTCTTCTTTTCTCACATTGACTCGTCTATTCGTTTGACCTATGTATGTTTGATCGCAGTCCGGGCAAGGAATTTCGTAGACACCTTGATTCTCCACAGGTATCCTTTTTTGGGGATTCGTAGAATGGAGCTGATCTTTCTGTTTGTTGTGAATGTAGTTTCCACATTGTGTCTTCGCAGAATTCTAGAGATTTTGTCTGTTGTTCCTTTGACGTATGGCAGGTGGGCTCTGGATACAGGTTTTTATTTTTCATCCTGTGGCTTAACACGGCTGGGCTTAAGTGTATCATTGATGGTCTGGTTCTTGAAGCCATTTTGTCGCCGAGCTTTTCGGAGTTTCTTCATTTCTTGGTCTATGTTTTCAGGGTCTGCGAGTTGTTGAGAACGAGTGACCAGAGTTTTGACCACTGATCGAAGTTGTGCTGGATGGTGGTGTGATTCCGCGTTGAGATAGCGGTCTGTATGAGTGCGTTTCCGGTACACCGTGTGGCCCAGGCTTCCGTCTGATTTCTTCTTGACCAAAACATCCAGCAACGGTAGTTGGTTTTCTGATTCCATTTCCATCGTGAATTTGATTTTCGGGTGGAGACTATTTAGGTGGTCCAGGAAGTTGTTAAGGTGTGCCTCTCCATGTTGCCAAATATCAAACGTGTCGTCCACATATCGTAGCCAGAGTTTGGGTTTGTGTGTAGCTGTTTCTAGTGCTTTTTGTTCCAGGTTTTCCATGAATAGATTCGCTATGACTGGAGATAGCGGAGAGCCCATTGGTGCACCTTCTATTTGCTTGTACCGTTGGTTGTTGTACATGAAGTATGTGTTCTTGAGGCAGTGTTTTGTCAATTCCATTATGTGGGCTGGTGGATCATATTTATGTTTGATTATGTCTAGAGATTCTTCTATGGGAACGTTGGTAAACAGTGACACCACATCGAAACTTACTAGTAACCAGCCTGGCTCTACTTTTTCCTTCCTCAGTAAATCGACGAAATGACTTGCGTTCTTAACGTAAGATGCGGCTTCTTCGGTCTGAGGTTGTAGATGTTTTGCCAGGTATCTTGCCAGCTGTTGTAGGGGGGATCCTATTGAACTGACAATTGGCCTGAGAGGTGCTCCTGGTTTGTGTACTTTTGGTAGCCCATAGAGTTTTGGACATCTGGATGATTTCTCCCTGGGTATCAGCTGTCGTTGTATGTCTTCGGCGAAAAGCTCTGCGACAAAATGGCTTCAAGAACCAGACCATCAATGATACACTTAAGCCCAGCCGTG
>JABXWE010004820.1:0-25825 GCA_014611495.1 Limonius californicus
TTCATATCTCGAAAATCAAGAGCGCCATGACTTTTTTGATAATTTTTTTTATATTACGTGGCAAGATCTACAAAAACCATTTTTTATTTATGTTCTAGCATAAATGGTTGTGGAATTATTTAACATTTAAGAAATAGTTCATTTTTAGTATTGTTAAAATATTTGAAAAAGTTGAAAATCTAGGTCAAATTAAAAAATGGCATTAAATTCGCGTCAAAATTCTGCCCAACTTTGGTAATTTAACCGACTCTGTAACTCTTATAATAACAAAGTTACCCGTACAACACGGGTAGATTATTGTCACCCTAGTTGTTCCACTGTTAATAACAGGCTACAGGATTAACTGGAATACGACAACAAAGATATTGTGTCTGCCTTTCTATTACATTACTTATATGCAAATTTTAAATACTATTTCGTCTATGCTCAAGTTACAGAAACAGATGATGAAGTTCCCTAAGTAAAAGAAAGATGCTAGTATGCTCATTTACCTAGCTCAAGCAGTATAGGGTTCGTTTCTAGATCGGTTAGTCAGGTAAACGAACATATCTGCATCTTTCTTTTATTTAGGGAACTTCATCTTCTGTTTCGATAACTTGTGGATAGGAAAAATAATTGGGGCATATTTAAAACTCACATACAGAATGTCCCACGACGTGAGGTCACTACTTCGTTTGTGTAATCTTTAGACCAAATATAGTTTAATAAAGTTATTAAAGTAAACCGTTTTCAAAATACAGAGTGTTAAATTATTATTTATTAAATAATTACAATTTCAAAAAGCCAAGATTTATTTTTATTTTAGGTTAAATTCACTATGAAGATTATTCAAAATGGCCGTGCTCTCGAGACACATTCTGGCTCTTCTTATGAGGGCAACATACTGCAAGAAACTGATAATAATCCCAGCACCTCTGTTTGTTGCGTATCTGCACAAGTTAATGTATCACGAATGCGAGTTTAGAGAACATTAAAATGTCATGGTTTATATCCATTTCATATCCAGCCTCTTACCCACAGATTTCGCTAGTCCTATTGAATTTTGCCGCTGAATCATTCCATTCGTTTTTGAGAACCATTTAACACCAACAGATATTTAAATTTTCTAAAAGATCATTTGGGAGAATTGTTATATGATGTCCCTCTGGCGATCAGACATGGTATGTGGTACTAGCACGATGTTGCCCCTGCGCACTTTGCGTTACGTGTAAGACAATTTTTGAATCAACGGATTGCAGGACGTGTAATTAGTAGAGGAGAACAGCACTCTTTTGAGGCAGAACTAATTCGGAATAACAATGATGTGTTACGTAGGGCAACCAGATCTCTCTTAAAAAGAGCCAGAATGTGTCTCAAGAGCAACGGTGGCCATTTTGAATAATCTTTATGGTGAATTTAAACTAAAATAAATATTGGCTTTTCTGAAATTGTTATTACATATTTAATAAATAATAATTAAACACTCTGTAGTTTGAAAATGATTTACTCTAGTGCAGGCGTCGGCAACCTTTTTTAGCTGCGGGTCAAAATCAACCAAAATGTTACTATTAAGAAGACGTTTCGGGTCAATGGTATTTTCATTATAAAACAGTGTTTTGGTGAATAATAAGATAAATGTTATTGAGAAAATAATTACAATATACTTTTAAACTTTAAACATAAAAAACTAAATTATAATTATTCTAATTATTATAAAAACAAGTATAATTGTCAAATTTTAGTTCATTAATTTATTAACTTTATTTGTAAACATTTTTTTCGTTAACTATTGTTCCCCTGATGCTGAATTTGTGACGTCAACTTAGTCACCTTAAGACGAATACAAGCATCTGAATTTTCGGTAGTAAGCTACTCCTGTTCTTACTCAAAAAAAATTTCATGTGTGAAAATATTTGTTCACATTTATAAGTAGAACCAAACGCGGACAAAATAGCAAAGCTAATTTTTTTTTAATGATGAAAACTTCGTAGGAAGTTATGCCCAACACGTTGATATCATGAGAAGATGATTGCCTTCCGTTTTTTCTAAATCTTTCCGCTATGTCTTGAATTTATGTCCACAATGTTGAACTTTTAAAATCAATCATTTCTAAAGTGAAATTGTCAATTTTAAGATATTCAAAATACTGCAAATCTAAAATATTTTCTTCTATTTCGCCGGGCTTTATTATAAATGTAAACATTTCGCCGTGCTTCTTAAAACTTTGAAATCTACTTTCAAATTCATTTCTAATGTTCAAAATCCAACTTTCGAACATACATATTTAGATTGCTTTCATCGACATTTTCTTTCTCATGTTGGCTTTTTAACAAGGGAAAGAAAAGAAATATTTTAGTTTTTTTTTGTCAGATTCAAATATTAATTTAGAAGGAAAACTCTTCCATTCCTCGTACATTTTAAAACTGTTTGTTTATTTCCTTGGAGTAGTATATTGAAATCATTATAATGGTTCATTATGTCTGTTAGGAACCAAAGTCCTAAAAACCATTATTTATCATTTTGTTTGATTCCATAAAAAAATATTTGTATATCATCAAAGCGCTCTACAAACCTATTAAGAACTTGCTTCGATTTACCCATTGTATTGCAGAATGTAACAGCAAATCTGCGTACAGTGGAACCTCGCATAACGAGTAATTCGCATAACGAGCAAAATAAATTGTAAAAAAATAACTAGCTTAACGAGCGACGTTTCGCATTACGAGTGACGTGGATAGGGGAATCCCCGAATTGTGCGTTTTTTCTCTTTTTTTTTAATCGTATTTTACATTAATTTATATGGTAAAAATTGTTTCGCTTAACGAGTGTTTCGCATTACGAGTAAGACTCCGGAACGAATTATGCTCGTTATGACAGTATAGTGTTGCATTACTTATAAAGTTATAAATAACAAATGAATAGCACTACCATGAAACAAGTGAAGATCAATTTGTACTGAAAATTTTAATTGAAAACATACTACAAAAAAATATCTTGTTTTTGCCAAGAATTAACTGTACTGTTCTTCAGGAAATGTATAATATGCTACGTGACAATAAATTTCATTGAATATATTAATTTTTTAACTCACATCGAACTCACCCATGGAAACAAATAAATTATTAAATTTATTATGCCCCACAGAACTCTGTATTAATAAATACATAAGTTTTATCATTAACAACCAATATCCGTAATTTATAAATTACACATTATATTTCAATATTAAAACAGTTCCTGGACAAATGTCTACTTTCAAGTAAGTGAAAAATATATTTTCACATACAAGTGTTACAAAAAAGCCTAGCCAAAAGTACAAATAGAGCTCAGTATCCAGAAAGAAAACGACCCAATGTTTGGATGTTTGTTATATTTTGTTGGAGATTGTTTACTATAGTATATTCCAATTCGTTACGTCCCTAACGGCTTAAGAGAGTCCACGCCTACGGAGATTGTAAGAACAGGTTTACGGACAAGCTACTTACCTGACAGTGGCGTAGGTCATTTACTTTGCGAATGTAATTTTTGGCAATTTTTTGGAAACTAAAATAAATAAATAAATAAAATAAAACCACGTATTGAAATTATTTAAAGTTACACTTGCTCCCAAAGTTGCATGTAATTAGAAGGTTATATTAACAGAGTTAATCTGCATATAGATAATGCGAAAGATTAAATACCCATTAGTAAACGGTATTATAATAATGGGTATCGCAATAAGCATTAGAAAATATAACTGCAGAAACAATTGAATACGTGATTCAGTTAGTTTTCTGATTTGACCCGGTCAACATGCCTAAACGCCACGTAGACTATGAAGAACTTGTTCTAAATTTGTTGGAGTATTTTACTCTCGAAAAGGACAATTTAGGTCCGCTTTTGCCAGTTACAAGTGTTCGAGAACGGGTTTCGGAGGCATTAAAAATACACGCGAATACAATAAAAGCAATTGTGAAACGCAATAATGAAAATGTCGCAAATCGTGAAGTGATGAACAATAGTAAACGCCGTAAATTAAAATCGGAAGATATTTGTGACACTCAAAAACAAGGAATTCGTGATACAATATACAGGATGTACGCTGAAAATAAACATGTGAAGTTGGATACTTTGAAGAATGAACTTGATGAAAGGTATGTTGATGATATAAGTCATACAAGTTTATATCGAACGCTTAAATCGATTGATTTTAAATTTCTGAAGGATTCTGATAGGAGAGCTCTTTGCGAAAAACCTGGTGTGGTGCAACAGAGAGCTACATTTCTATGCAAATTCAAAGCCTTAAAACAATAAAACTTAAAATTTGTGTATGTAGATGAAACATGGGTTTTTGGAAAAGGTGGAATTATTAAAAAAAATAACCGCAGCGCGCTAATGGTTCTGAATAGCCAAAGTATTGTATGCTGCAAACTACGCACAAGCGTTCTATTTCCCTTTACCTCACTGGTTAAAAGAGACAAAGCACAGCTAACGTAATTCACGCACTTTTACAGCACAGGCAGGTACAAGCGATAGGCGTGGACTCTCTTAAGCCGTTAGGGACATAACGAATTGGAATATACTATATTAACATTTCCAGTATACATTAAAAATTCCTACTGGAGTTGAATCTACCTCAGATATGCAAAATTCATAGTTAAGAGTATACAATTAGCCAGGAAGCTGTAGTGCATAGATTCTTGAAAAACCGCAACCTAGATCTCACCCATTCACAATAAACAACACACTCTTTTGCTTCATCACGCTCAGACAATTTCTGATTTGCTTTAACATATAACACAATTCAGACACACTGCATTTATATGATTGTTAAATATTTTGTAAAATTTATTCATTATCATATCATATCATTATCACTGGAAATAGAAAAAATAAGTTTTGGTGTGGGTTCTATATAAAAAAAACTGTTTATTTCAAATATTATGAAATCTAAAAATTTTAAAGGACGCCTTCATCTACAACTTCTTACATAGTGTCGTAAAATACAAATTTTATGAAAAAATATAAAGTTATGGAGGTTCATTCAATTCGAGCAATTTTAGTTTTCTTGCTTTAGCAAAGTAGATCAAATGTCGTTTGCATCACTTGACCTATTAAATGTGCAGTTTCTGTACCATTTAAACAAAGTTGCATTTCTTACAGTTTTTGATTATACATTATACATTCACTTTTGATACCACAAGCCTCATGAGAAATGTCATTAAGGATTTTACGGGATTTTATATAAGTGAATAACATTTACTTTATAATAAAATTCTAGAAGAACAAAACACACTTAAAACAATGCAACTTACTTTGAGAAACGGGTTAAAAAATCAATACATTTTGGTACCACTCCAGATCGAATCATATGATCTATGGGTGGATTTCTTTCTCGGCTTAATACTTTACGGCATGCTTGAGTAGCTTTAAACTGAATAGTTTCATCAGGACTCATCAATCCTGCAAAAATAAATTATGTTAAAGTAAAAACACGATCAAATGCAAATATGACCTTCAGACAATAATTAAATGCAAAACTGTATTTACTACAATTCACAATGTATACTTTTCATGCATTCATCATGTAAACTATACACAAACTATACTATACATCTACCGTATAGAATCTCCTCAGAGGACATGGAAACAGGTGATGAGGCATTGCTTTCCTGCAATGGTGTAGCAACTTCCTCGCTGATAGCTATGTTTCTTCGTTTAAGGAGTTGGTCATCTTTGCGAGCCTTTCGAAGTTCTACAGTTTGACCAATTCGTCTTCTGCGCATTTCCTAAAAAACATACAATACAGAAAAAAGTAAGTACCGTTGACAGTCTTTGTTACTTCCTACTTACATCACTGTCTTTTCCTTTGTTCTTAAAAGAACGGATTCTATTTTCATCAGCCATTTCTATAAACAAAGTAGGTATTATTGACAATTGAAACTTAAATTGACCTTGATTAAACAATTATTATAGCTATAGAATAAAAACATGCACGTGTTTATTAAAATTTAAGTGTTAGGTTACGAATCAATCATTGGAGGTTACTTTCAGGGATAATGTTGATATATACCGTAGTTTTTTAATCCATGCATATCTTAAAAACGTACCTTATTAAAAACGATTAAATAAATTAAACGACAATTAAACGCAGCACACACACTTCACCCTCTAGATGAATTCGACAAACAAGTGTCAGTCTCCGTCCGTTAGAATTTTTTGTTTGACAGAATTCGAACTGCACCAATAACAGAACTGCAATTCTGTCATATACACGGCCTTGACACTTCATTGGAGCATTCTTTTTGAATTAAAATACAGCGGCAACATTTAAAATTTCAAACTTGTTTACGAATTTTTAACTCAGTAACGGTTTTTTTTTACCTTAAAAACATGATTTGAATATAAAAATATAAGTGGGAGCAAAAGCAAAATTACATTTATTTAAAAATACAAGAATCGCAAGGACTACTAACGGAAAAAATTGCAATACTATATACATTATATATATTATTTGCCAAAATAGGCGCTTTTTCTGTACCTAAGTATAGGTACGTGGTAACGTAAGTACTTTTTTCCACTACTAGTAGTAGAAGATGCCATTATTTATGTCGTTTTCGGGTTAAGAAGATGAATTTCTCTCCTAGTAGGAGATAATTTTTCATTAGCTCCTACTAGGAGATAAAAAAAAACAATTGACGATTCCTTGATACATTTTTACGTTGATGACAGCTACAAAATTTGTTGGTTAATTTAGTAAGTTTTGGCAATCACAAAGAAAAGTAATCGTTTTTTAGTAGGAAAGAACGTTAGAAAAGCGTTAAATTTCGCGCCACGACCGGATAATAATAGTAATTTGTCGTACTGGATTTTCCCAGCTTCTTTTCTAATTTCGGGAGGAGTACAATCACCATCATCTTCCATTTTGACAAATCGTACAAATAATAAAATTAAAGTAAAGTCAATGTCAAATTTCAGTTGTTTTCTGTGAAAAACTACCTTGATACTTATTGGATCGCTTTTAATTCAAAAGAAATGCAGAAATTATTGTTGGAAAATTCGTTAAATGTTCTAGTAGTGGAAAAAATAATATATAAACCACAGTACAGAAGCTTTTTCTTAGCCTCACAACTTATTCCCCTCGATGCTGCGCATCTCGGGATCATAATAATGTTCGGCTAAGAAAAATTACTTCTGTACCTTGCCAAATGACATTAATTTTAATTTAGGAAAAAAAATTAAATTTGTTATATTTCAACCCTTCCAACTGTTGAACTAAAACCACTTCTGGACAGACAACATTGACAAATAAGTTCTTACAAGAACTGATAGAATAGAATTCAGTTTATACATAATTTTTGAATTACACAAAACAGCATGAATTGTTATTCACTTATGTACAATTATTTTGAGAAAAATATATATTAAAACTAGGGGAATGATTTTTACAAATCATCACAACAATTCTTATTTTTGAAAATCTTAAACTAGTGCCATCAGCTTCCATTAGATGAAAACACATTCTCTAGTGTCCTTTATTTCATATTCTTTAAAGTGACCACCTGCTTAAAGTGTCTATTTCGAACTAGTCCCTTGAGTGCCAATTTTATGTAGGTTGTACTGTATCTCTTTATTACCTAAACTATCTAGACTGTTTAACAAACAAGTTTGAATGACATCATGAATTATTTCAGCTGAAGTAAACTCATGCAGGTAACTGGTTATTTATTAGAATGTGCTAATACCATTCGATTTTCTCTTTCCTTAAAGGTACTGAATAATTTTAAATTAAAAGCATTTCTTAAAAAACATAGACATTCTATAGTAACCCATATTCAAAAATATTAAACAAATATTTTATTTAATTTTTTTTTTATTATTTATATATACAATGAAGTCTCCAATAAGCGGACACCGATGGTTCCACACTTTTTGTCCGTTTATTGGAGGCGTCCGCTTAAAAGAAACAATCATGGCCGGGTATAGGAAGTGTCCGTTTAGGAAAGAACACAAGAATTATTAAAACATGCAGAAAAGTGTATTTTATTGAACATAACTACAATAATTATAATTATAAATAATTATTGCTTACGAACACTGCAGTTAAACTGCTTAATATAAGTCCGAATTTATAATACTCAACATAAATCAACCAGTTCTGCATTTTACAAACTACAGTAAAGAAATACAACGTTGAAATTAGGTCTGCGAAAACCGTGATAAGGCTCAAATATTTATAACAGGAAGTACTAGTATTAAATTTCACCAGGACGGTGACATAATGTAATATGCGCAAATTAGATGTCCGGTTAAGGGGGGCAATTTTTCCTAAAAATGAGACTTATGAACTGTCCGTGTCCGTCTATTAGAGGGTCCGGTTAAAAGAGGCTATTTAACATGTGTTAATAATAGCAGAACATTGGTTCTACGAAATGTGTCCGTTTATAGAAAGTGTCCGCTTATAGGGAGCGCCCGTAATAGGAGGTTTCACTGTACTTTGCATTAAAGACAAGTCAATTTCCTATATCTGTTTTAATATCTGTGTCAAATAATATAATTTCAAAATAGCCAACTTTTACAAAAATTTTTACTAGAATTACATCTTGCTTTAGCTGGTTGGTTTTTGATGGTATATAAAATCACATGCCATTTGTAGTATCTAAGATCCTTCTGCTACTCCTTTTAGCTTCATTTATACTGATTTATTAAAGTCATATAACAACACACAATTAAATATTTTACTTAATTGCAATAATTACAATCTCAAATATACAAGCAAAAATTATATTATTACATGCTTATGTTTAAAATTCTTAATACTTTATTGATAGTTTCCGGTAAACATTTCTTGGAAGTCAACGTACACAAAACTTCTAAATAATCCGATTTATTTTCCTTACATTTCTCCAGCTCATTATCCACACCAAAAGGTATATCATATAAAACTACATAACTAGCTAACTGCTTTACATTTTCTAAACTATAGTTTAGGTTACATCCCAAAACATATGATTTAAGAGTACTTCGTGTTTGAACTTCCCAACAGTTCATTAGATTTATTACTCTTTGATGCAGTGCTAAAACTATCTCTGGTGATATTAAATTAATTGAAAAAGAATTCTTCAACACCTGAGCACACACAAGTTTAAACTGCCATAACTGTAAGGTATTCGGTGCTGTAGCAAGATCTTCCACTCCCTGTAAATACAATTTAACTGAATCACAAATCCTCAATTTTTTTTAAGACTTACCTTAACCAAAGAAATAAAATTAGAAAGCACAGCCTCTTTATCTTTGATGACACAATCATATGTAGCATTGGTTAACGTTTTCAATAATTTTGTCTCACTGCCACTGCTGGAGCAGTCGGTTTCGGGAGTTAGAAAATTATCGGTGAAATGACGAATTGTGCAGTCAGATGAAAATGATACAATTACTTTTGGTGGTGCATCCCATGGGACGGTTTTGGAATGGGTTAATGTTCTTGCTAATTGACTGCGACAACCAAATTTATCTTCCAAGTAACTCAAACAACCTGCACGTTGTTTAACTTCAATAAAACCACAAGACCCTAATAACCTTCTGTTGAGAAATCATTAAGTTAAAATTAATAAGAAAAAACCTGTAAATAAAAAGCTTACAATAGCTGATCCCAATTGCGACCACGTTCAAAAACAACTGTCCAATATCGATCGTCTTCAATTGAGAGCTTAGCTAAGGTGTTAAGATCTGGAATAAGGCATGGGCCACGAAGGTATGAGGAACTACCATTCAAATGTACCACTCTTAATCCGGCATAACACATGCGACCAGTAATTACATCTTTGGGAATCACCAGACGTGGCTCCACTGCTAGTACATATAAGTGACGAAAAGCTTGAAGATGATACCTAAAAAATACCAAAAAGTAGATTTATCAGTATTTAAATATAGCTCTGGTGAGGTACCTGTTGTCACTGCTATGGGTAGGAAATTTAGGATAAAACGCACAAATCAAAGCTGCAACACTTGCTGGTGAATTAGAAAGTGCATATCTACCACCACCTAAAAAGAGCAAACCAAGGGCCATATGTATGGCTAGGTGTGATCCATATGTAACTACAGCGCTGCTTGCTAATCCTACTCTCCTCCTCAAGTGTCTTACAATTCTCATTATTTCCAAATTCCCAGTTCCAGCCATTACCTAAATTAAAGCACAAATGCAAATTTAGCTAAAAAATTAAAGGTACATTTCATACATGCGTATTTGAAGACTTGAAGTAAATAACGGGCTAAGTGCCAATAATTCTAAAATTGGTTTTATTCCTTTAAAGTGGGCTATGTGCCATGGCCTTTAACGTAAATAACGGGCTATGTAAAAATGCACCGGCAAATGCTTTAATTTCTCACCACAAGGTGACGCATGTGTGAACGTGCGGGTTCTAATAAGTAAATAACGGGCTAAGTGCCAATAACCTCATTACGTCTTTTTGACTTGTGTTGGCGTTGAGGTTTGAGATTGACAAGGGTTATCGTTACAGCTTATTTTTGTGATAAAAATGGAAATTAGTGTTTTACCGACTCGTAGACGAAAAAAAGGTGAAGGTAGAGTGCAGGAAGAAAGGCAGAAAAGAAGAAGTGGCGGTAAAAAATACATTAATACTAGAAACACTGAAGTGCAAGCTAAAGAAGAACCGAGTGCCCAGGTAAATTAGCTTAACTTTATTGCTATATTTTGTGAAGTTAAAATGTGTGTTTACTTTTAGGTTTTGTGCAAATGCAAATTAGAATGTAGAAAAATTCCGCATCAACAAAAAAAACACCTATTCAAGGAGTTTTACAAACTTGAGGATAATATTAAACAAAATTCGTACCTGATGGGGCTAATTTCTGTTACTGGAATAAAGCGAAGAAGGCATGGGAACTATGAAGATTCTGCGAATAGTAGACGACAAGCAACCATATACTTTACATTACCTAATGGCAAAGGTGATATTTTGCAAGTATGTAAAAAAACTTTTATCAATGTTTATGGAATAACGAAGAGGAGAATTGAAACTATTGTAAAAGCAAAGAAATGTGGGGAGTTAACTTTTACTGAGAAAAGGGGCAATAAGAAAAAAATAGAAAGTTTTCGAAAGATGATGAAAGCTTAATCATTGAACATGTTAATTCTATTCCCAAAGAAAAAAGTCATTATAGTAGATCCAAAAGCGACAAAGAATACTTAAGTCAGGATTTAAATGTAAACCGATTGTTTCGAGCATTTCAGGAGAAATATCCAAATTCAAACATTACTTACCGGTATTATTACGAAACTTTCAAAAGATCTTTTCCAAACATAAGCTTCCATCATCCACGTGCTGATACCTGTAGCACGTGTGATCTTCTGCATAATAAAATAAGAAGTGATCCTAATAATAAAGAAGCAAAAACTACACTGGAACTCCATCATCGCAAGGCTGAACAGGCAAGAGAAGTAATGAAGATGGATCACGAAAGGTCACAACATCCTACCAGTGAAAATATCACAATTGCTATAGATCTACAGCAAGTTCTTTCGCTTCCTACCCTGACACATAGTGAGATGTTTTACTTGAGGCAACTTTCCTGCTACAATTTGGGAATTCACGTTGGAGATAACAATAAAGGCTACATGTTTTTATGGCACGAAGGAATTTCGGGGAGAGGAGGCAATGAAATAGCGTCATGTCTCTACAAGGCTGTGAGATGTAAAATATTTTATAAAAAAAATTGACGATATGGAGTGATAATTGCATAGCACAAAACAAAAACAAAATGATGTTGTTTCTGTGCATTTATTTGGTGGCAAAGGGATATTTTGATGAGGTCCAACACAAATACTTACTTTCTGGCCATTCATTTCTGAGTTGTGATAGGGACTTTGCCCAAATTGAGAAAAGAAAACGCTTGGAGAAATGCGAAGTTCCAATGAATTTGGTAAGACTGATGGTCAGTGCTACCCCCACAAATCCTTTTATGGTCACTCTTATGCAGCGCGATGATTTTTTTGACTTTAAAAAAGCGGCAGAAACGTGTCTGACTACTACACATTTACAAATTTCAAAAGCTAAGTGGATTGTTATTAAAAAAAATTCACTGGGAAAAATTAAAATCCGTGAAACGTTAAACGACTTGGAGGCTTGGAAGTCTACGAAAGTTTTCAAGAAAAATATTTCACAAGAAAGTATTCAAAATATGACTTTACCACCACTACAATCTCAAAGTAAAATCAGCATTGAAAAAAAAGAAAACCTTTCAAACCTTTTAAAATGCACTTAGCTCAATGAATATGGCACTTAGCCCGCTATAAGCGAAAAGTATAATGGCACTTAGAACCTTCTAGGAATATTAAAGTTTATTATTAATATACTCCTAAATAAAAAGACCTACACAAAACATAAATATAAAATATTGTTTATACTGTGAATAAGTGCTTATAAAAAATTAGAAATATTTTTAAATAAAATATTTTAGGTTTTACAAAGTTTTTATCAAATAACTCAAAATATTTTTTTTTGGCACTTAGCCCTTTATTTACTTCAAGTCTTCATATATACTTGTATTTGTATTGATCAATGATATTTTTTTGGATCATTATATTTTGGGAATTCTGTCAATTATAACTGTGTTTTATTGTCTTGGAAAAATAAGTTTAATATTATCAAGCAAGGTAAGTTCGCATCCAGGAAGATTCCTGTTTATCCAAAGCCATCTTCAAGGAGGAAAGGGTTTTTTTTAAACAGGTGGCGCCTAGGCTTACATCGAACCACCCTTCTTCGACTGTAGCTAGTCGAACCCTTGTCCTTGATACTGGGACCTTGCGTAGAAATTAATATTTCGCTTTTGTGTGCTTAAAACCATTTTTGCTGTCGCCGTCATATACTAGGCGTCACAAAATCTTGCGTAAAAGTTTAGCTGAGAAAAGTGATTTTAGGGATTTACTGTTAGAATATGAGGCGTCTAGATGCAAAACTCGCTTAACGGCAAAATTGTAAAAATTGAGCTAGAGGCGCCATCTTGTAGAGTTTTTTCCGGGGAATTCATATCTTTTAACAGTTTGACGCAAAAGTCGCTTTATCATGGCGAAAAACGGTATCAAAGTTTAGAGTAAGATGCAAAAGTCGCTCTTTGCTTCTTGGTTTTAGTTTCAAAACTTGCTTTATGCTTCTTAACCAATCAGAGGGCAGCATTGCAGTCACAATGCTGTGCACTTCACTCGGCTACAGGCAGTGACTGTCTGGAGTTGATTTAGTTTGGTCTTTCTGTTTTTACCGTTACTGCTGTTGCAGTAACAGTAGTATTTAGTGTTATAATTTGGCTTTAAAAATGGAAGAAATTAGCGCCAGTACCTCAATTAAACCGTGTGCTCTTGGACAAGGTCGAAAGAAACTGCAGCGACCAAACAATAGTAAACGAAACCGTTTAAAAATGCAAGGTATGCTTATTGTGTGTTCGTAATTTACCTTTTCCTGATATTTAATTTTTAACAGATATGCTCCTAACCAATTACCTGAGTTTCCAAAGTGTGGCCACAAGGGAAAAACGGGACAACCTTATCTGTGTTCCACTTTAAGCATGAAGGACATAAAAAAATTTCATGAACGCTTGTATTCTACTGTTAATAAAGTAGAGCAAGATATGTTTATTCTGAAATGTTGTGAAGGTAAACTGCCAAAAAGGGTTAAGGACAAGAAAAAGCAAAAGCATCGTGTGTCTATTGTGTACAGAATCTACGTTGAAGGAGGACAATATGTACGAGTATGCAAGTACGCTTTCCTAACAATTACGAATCTCAGCAGAGATAGAATAGAGAGAGTGGTAACAAATTTTTTGTTGCAAGGCAACACACCAAAGGAAAGAAGAGGGGGTGACAGAGTTGGCAATAAAAATGACGAAAGGAAAATCGCATTAAAAAATTTTATGGAGTCGTTAAACTGTGTTGAGTCTCATTATTGCCGCAGTAAGACAACGGAGCGCCTATACCTACCATGCGAATTGAATTTTGCAAAACTTTGGGGCATGTATAATTCATCTGTTCCACAACATCTTCAGGTTAAACTGAGTTACTATCGCAGCTTTGTTAATATTAACTACAACATTGCTTTCGGCACCCCGAAAACGGATGTGTGTTCCACGTGTTTAAGATCAGAAGAACAGTTGCGCAACGAAAATTTGCCAGAAGCAGAAAAGAATAAGTTAATTGCTCAACAAAAAATTCATACACTAAAAGCAAAGGCATTTTTTTCATGGTTAAAGGAGAAGACATCGCATGTTGAAATATTTTCCTTTGACTGTCAGAAAAATTTGGCGCTGCCAAAGTTACCAGATCAGGCGTGCTACTTTAGCCAACAATTTAATTATTACAACTTTACCATAGTTAATGGTACTTCTAAAGATAAATTACAACCATCAAATGTTTTTTCGTACGTTTGGGCTGATGTAGATGCACCCAAAGATTCCAACTCCATATCTTCAGCAGTACACCATCTTCTGACTAATTATTCGTTTACAGAAGATATTGATACAGTACGCTTATTTGCAGATGGATGTGGAGGCCAAAACAAAAATATCAACATAATGACAATGATTTCTTCTTGGCTCGCAAAAGATGCTCCGAAAAATATAAGCACCGTGGAATTCTTATTTCCCATTGTAGGACATTCGTTTCTTCCGCCTGACAGGGTCTTCGGTTTAATTGAAAAAGATATAAAGAAAAAATCAGTCATTGTCAACCGTGAAGATTATGACGAAGTGATACAGAAACACTCAACTATTCGAAAAATTGGAGAATGGAAACTTTATGATTGGAAAAACGAAGCAAGGGTACACGTAAAGCAGGCAGGATCTTGGCACTTCCAATTTAATAAATCGAAGCGATTTATTTTTACAAGAAATGGCAATGGAAACGTTCTAATACGTGGAGAACCAAATTACAACATGGACGTAGGAGTAGCCAAAGGAATATTAAAACGAGGAAGTAGATTTTCTCACATTTCCCCTGCTATTTTACAAATTGGGAGGCAACTGAAAGGGGACAAAAAGTCTATTGCTAGCTTGCTCACATCTCACTATGGTGAAACATGGATAGATAAACCGGAGTTGCAATTTTACAAAAACAATCTCTTTCCTGAGATTCCGCAAGATATCCAGGAAACTGAAAACCATAACAGCACTTTAGAAGAACGTTGTAATAACCCATTGCAATACATAGATGACGAATTACCAGTTTAATGAATTATAAGAATAAAATTTTTGTAACTTGGTTTTAATAAATTACTAATTTCTCAATAAATTGTCTACTTTGCTTTTTTAAAATCCTAACTAAATTTAGTCGAAACTAGGTGCAAAACTAACTTTATGCTATGGTAAGATGCAAAACTGGGTAAATGCAAACTTTAATTTGGATTTACCGCTATTTCTGAGTTGAGGGATTTGATTGGTGAATAAAAATGATATACTTATACGTCTACTACCACCTATCTGCAATTATTTTTTCTAAATTCTCAATACAAATGCACCAAACAGTTTTCTGCAATTATCTCAAAACTCCATTCAAGTCATAAAGCGAGTTTTGCATCTAGGCGCCTCATATAGCAACACTCCTATCATTAACCTAAATGCATCTCCTGCTCAAATCCTTCACAGTAGAACTCTCAAGACACAACTGCCGATGACACATGGTAAACTAGAACCCAAAGTGCAAAGTTATGTATACAAACTTTTATGTGAACAAAAAGATAAGATGAAAAAACAGTATGATAAAACGAGCCGCAAAATTCTGCTAGAGTATAAAGAGGGGGATAAAGTAGCAGTAAAAAGCACTAAAGATAGACAGTGGAATAAAGCTGTAGTGTTAGGAAAAGCTCATGAACCGAGATCCTATTGGTTACAGAAAGAAAGTAACAACAGAATAGTTAGACGAAATTCAAGTCAGATGAAACGCTCTTTCACAAAGTCCAATTATGACGACATTAAATTGGAACCAGAGTTGTATCCTATTCAACAAGAACAAAGCATTCGCGTAGAAAACCTATCTAATAATGGTAATGGTGAAATACTAGAATATGATGTTTTTAGTGATGTAAGTTCAACGTACAACCTTGAAAGTGAAAATGTAACAGTATCTCGTGATGTCGACTCTAACCCAGATACCTCCCATAAGTCCCGTGTTGGACGCCGGATTAAACTGTACAACGGCTTAACCTTTGAAGGGGAAGGTGTTCGATGTAAGCATAATCGATGTAAATGATATCGATGTCGATGCCGACTATCTAACATATGTGCTGTAGATTGATGCATTAAAGACGTCAACATATTTAACATTCTCATGTTGATTGCTTGTGGTTATTAATTTATTAATCCTTACCTTCACCACCAAACAAGACCTTGGTTGGCCAACGGCGACGTTACAAGGAAACATGAATTTGATAAATGAATTTAATGAACCCAGAAATTATGTACGGATGGACGAAGCAACATTTGAAAAACTTTTAAAGTTGTTGAAAAACCACATTAAAAAAACTGATACAAATATGCGTGAAGGCATATCTGTAAAGCATCAACTGATTATAACCCTACGGTTTCTTGCAACAGGCAATTCCTATAGTAGTCTGATGTACGAGTTCAAAGTATCTGAAAGTACTATTTCGCTATTTATTTCTAAAGTATGTAGAGCTGTACATAATAATTTGGAAAAGGAATATCTAAAAGTGAGTAAGAACTATGAATTGATAAATGAACAATTACAATTAATGTAATGATTTTGATGTTTTAGTGTCCAGATACTACATCGGAATGGTTAAAAGTTTCGCATGATTTTAATGAAATATGGAATTTTCCTAACTGTTCATCCGCTGTGGACGGAAAGCATATAATTTTTAGAGCCCCAGGGAGAGCTGGATCTACATATTTCAATTATAAAGGCGAACATAGTATTGTTTTATTAGCTTTGGTAGAAGCACACTATAATTTCCTTTACGTCGATGTTGGGACTGTTGGTAGAATTTCTGATGGTGGAGTTTTTCGGAATAGTAGAATTTGTGCAGCAATAGCTCATAATAAATTAAATATTCCAGCAGAGACTGCCCTACCAGGAAGAACTCAGGTGGTGCCTTATGTTACAGTTGCTGATGCAGCTTTTCCATTAGCATTAAATATTTTAAAACCTTTTCCATTCCGCAATATGCTAAGTGAAGAAAGAATTTTCAATTACCGCTTAAGGCGGAAGTTTACCTAAAATAAATTTCTATTTGATGTACGCAAAGTTGCATATCTACTATAGTAAGGGCCAGTTCCACCAGCTCCGAGGAAAGAGTTGGTTAAGTAACCGTGGTTGGTTTGCGATAGCTAAGCTGATTGGTCGACAAAAGGTCATCATCACGTGAAATTTTTGGCGGAAATTGAAAACAGGAAAAACAATAACCTGACTTTGTTCTACTTGCTTACAGTGAACATCGTGCTTTTTTTCCTCGTGCTTTTTATTGTTTTCATCGTGTTTTTATAGTTTTGTGTGTTTGTAGAAAAATTTCGCGAGCGTGTGTGTCTATAATTATATTTTTTTAGTACCTAGTAGCTAGTTAAGTTTCGCGCGTGTGTGTGTGGGTGTGTAATTTAGTTTTAAATACAATAGGTATAGACAATTTTAAAATGAGTGACGTAAAACCAACTCCCTCCGTAAGTAGTTCTGACTAATTAACACGTATTTTCGAAAAAGATTGCGGTGATAGCACGTGCAAGAATTAAATCGTAAAAGCTCTACGTTTTTCCATAATAATTAGTTATTGTCTTACAGTCTGCAAAAAAACGTGGAACGAACTTCTCTTTACGAGAAAAGGAGGTTTTAATATCCACAATTAATAAGTACGCTAGCATCGTGGGGTGCAAACAAACAGATGCAACCACGATGAAACAGAAAGATGACGGTTGGGAGTGCATCGCCAAGGAATTTAATTCGAAAGCGTTAAATGAATTTAGGTCCACCCCAAAATGAAAAACCCTTTGGGATAACCTAAAGTGCTCTACGAGGAAGCATTACGCTGATATGCGTGGAAATCTTATTCGGCTGGTATGTTTTTTCTTCTAATTTTACCTTTAGATAATAGGAAGTAAATTTATTTAACAGGAGGTGGACAATACAACGACAGTCTCACTTTCGGCTACTTCCCAAAAGACTGGAAGATAGGGAAACTAGTTACGATACTAAAATCCCCAGATAAAGAGTAAGCAGACGCAAAATCATGGCGCCCGATAACACTACTACCAGAGCTGGCACAATTATTCGAAAGAATAATTAAAAAGAAAATCACGGAAGCAGTACCGGCAGAGCAACTCCACCACGAAAATCAATACGGTTTCAGAAAAGAAAGGTGTACGGAACAGGCCATCACCAAACTACTTCACAAAGTAGAACAAACAAATGACAAGCATGTAATAGGCGTCTTTATCGACATAAGCGGAGCCTTTGACAACCTATGGTGGCCCGCCACCATTTGTAGCACAGAAGACCTACAACTGCCACATAAATTGCTGGAAATAATCAAAAATTACTTAGACAATAGAAAAATTAAACTGACAACTGCCTCAAGAGAAGAGGAACTAATACCGAACAAAGGCTGCCCGCAAGGGTCAGTCCTAGGACTGATGCTCTGGAACTGGGCCGTAGACCCACTTCTGGAGGAACAAAATGAAGAAGAAAAATTAATACTAGCGTATGCTGATGACCTAGCAGTCATTATAAGAGCCAACAACCGACTCGAGCTAGAAAGGAAAACTAGGAACACAATGGCTAAAGTTGAAACATGGGCCAAAAATCAAAAACTAAAAATATCAGACACAAAAACTGTCTATATGACCATGAAAGCAAAACTGCAAAGAGTACCAACGGTCAAAATAAATAACAAAAACGTAGCCAGAGTACGAACAACCAAATATCTAGGAATATACTTCGATCAAAACCTGAGATTCGATTACCATATAAAAATGATAACCAAAAGAGCAACCACCACCCTCGTCACCCTCAGGAAGTACACCCAGAAGAAATGGAGCAATATTAGAAACTCAGTTAAAACTATTTACCGCAAGGCTATAATACCAATAATAACATGAAATTACAATCTGGGGACACAGACTGAACATAGCCAGAAACAAAAGAAATCTCAGGTCAGTCTACGGAGCGGCCACCAGAATCATAGCCCAAGCATACCGATCGGTATCAGCAGAAGCCGCAGGAGTTCTAGCGGCAGAACCACCACTACACCTAATGGCAGAAGAAGAGAGAATTAAAAGAATACTTAAAACAGCCGAAACAGCAGACCTCCACGGGACACAAATAGACCGAAGAAACTTTAATACTAAAAAAGAACTGAAGCAGGCAATCAGGGAAGGAACATTAAACATCTGGCAAGAAGAATGGGAGAACGGCGAAAAAGGAGAGGTGTCCCGCCGTTTCTTCCCAGCCGTAAGAACAGTCCTAGCAGAAAACACAAACACCCTAACTGCGAGAATAGTATGCATGTTAACCGGACACGGTGAAACAAATACTCACAAATACAGAGTGGGAAAGACTGAGTGCCCGAACTGTTCAATCTGCCCACAAGAAGTAGACGATCCCATCCACCGAATACTAAACTGCCAAAATTACAACGACGAACGGCAGCACCTGACAAACCTCATACAAGAATGGCCTATAGACATAGACGAACTGGCAAAGCTAATGCTTCAAGAAGAAGTAATAAGGGAGGCAGTATAAGACTTCATAAACGAAGATAGAAGACCCTAACAACACCCAGACGACCGGAAGACCAGAAGAATGGAGAAGAGAAAAACCCCGGACACGACAATATATATAATTATAAAATACATTTAATTTCCTTAGTAGTTCTAGACGCAATGTAATTAGTTTATAACAATATTCACTATATTCTTTATCTTATGTTAATAATCCAGTAGAATAAGCTTGAGTTAAACCAGATAGAGCTGAAATATTAGAAATAAGCTACCAAAATGTAAACTAGAAACTAAAAAGAGGGTCTAAAAGGTACCTCTACAAATGTACTAATACATGAATAAAGCAAGGCCGGCTATCCGTGTTCGGGCTTTTTTTTGTACTAACCGACATTAAAATCCTTAATCAGAGCTGGTGGAACTGGCCCTAAGAATAATAGTTTGTTTATATGATTCACCAAGCCTCACACCTTTGGGTAACTGGAACGTTAAGCGGATTAGCGTTTCTTGGAATTAACATAGCAGGTAATTGTTTGCGTTCGAATTTTGTTTCCCATTTTAAATATTTCTTGGTCGTTAGATTCTTCTGAAATTCATTTATACATTTCCAATAAGTATTTAGATATTTTCTTGTCTAAGTCAATATTTAATGAGTTTTTAAATAGCCTTAACGAGCCCGGCAATATATATTCGTATTGAAAATTAGGTACCGTAGATTAATTATTACTTCTAATTTAATTCCTATCATAATCATATTTACTAGTGAAAGTAGACATGCGTTCACTAATATCCAATTAGGAATTTTGGGAACTTCATATACCTAACTTTAAAACGCATTTAGGTAGGTATCTAAAGTATAAAATTGTAAGCTGTTCATTTTTCATTTCATTAGCAATTTTCGTTCAGTCTTGATTGTTCGTAATTTGTGCGGTTGCATTTGAATTTTAAAAATATGGGAAGCAAACGTGGTGCGTATTTATCCAAATCAAAAAGTCGTAAGAAACACTTAAAAAAGGCGCGTTTTGCAGAGCGCAAAAAGCGAGTTGAAGTTTTTAGTGTTTCAAACAATTCAAGTGATAGTGTTAGTGATTGTTCTATCAGCGATGATAACAGCCAAAATATCTTGGATACTGTTTCTACTGAAAACAACAAATCCTCAGCCGTTCTCGAAACATCCGAAGCGATTTCTGATGAAGAATTGCCGGAATTGATCATGAAAGTAGAAGAACCTGAAGATTCGTTCGATTTTACTGGACGAAGAATAGTAGATATCCAGTACTTACTGAAATCTCTTCAATCTTTTACACACAATGGTTTTGATTGTACATTTTGTGATGTCGAAATTATCAGCGAAAAGAGATTTGGTTTTCGCAGCATTTTTACAACTAAATGCAAAATGTGTAACAAATTAGATACTATATCCACGGAAGATCCAGCTAAAGATCAACTTGATGTAACAACGGCTGCAGGTAATTAATATTTTATAATTAAATTTAGTATACATAATTACCGAACATGTCTTGCAATTCCGTGCGTATTTTGTTAACTTCGCTTAAATTTAGGCAAAATACGAATTATAAACTAGTAATTTATAGAAAGTGACACACGATAAAGACACCCCTGTATTTTATTTATTTTTAGAGACACTACAAAAATTATTAGGAAAAAGTGTTCATAATCCAATTTTCACTCCGTAATCCGAGTTTCAATGGAAAATTCAAATTTTCAACTATTTGTGCCATGTTCACGCGAAGTCCGAACTTAAATTATTAGTTTGTCATGGAAACAATAAAAATTGCCAAAATCAAATGAAAACCTAAGATAAATTATTTATTCACCAAAATTCCAACAGGAATTCAAACCGGTACTGACATAATTTATTAAAATTGAAAATTACCTAATGTAGTTTCCTTTAGACTGGAATTTTGTTGAATAAATTGCTGCTTCTAAAAATAAATAAAATACAGGGGTGTCTTCGTGTCATGTCAGCCAAGTATAGATGGTCACCGCATAATTTCAATGTTTTCTTGCAATTTCTTGATTAAGTTTTTGTTTTGTCTGGTAGGAATTGTATGCACCGGTGGGAGTTACGCTTGTTTGGAAGAAATCACTTCAATAATTACTGTCGCTGCTGATGGCGCATGGTCAAAACATTCTTATAAATCAAACTATACGCCTAGTCCGGTGTAGGCGCCATTATTGGTTGGCGAACTAAAAAAATTTTATATGTTGGCATAATAAATAAATATATTCGAATATGCCAGCAAGAAGAAAAATTACAAAGAGCAATTGAGCACAACTGCTTCAAAAATTGGCATGCTTCTACAACTGCTATGGAAGCTGGAATAACAGTAGATGGGTTCAAAAAATCTATTGAGATGCATGGTTTTAATTTACAGAACACGAATAGGAGATGGAGATAGCAGCGTTATGCGAAAAATTACGGATGCTGCTCCTTATGGACCACAATTTGTAATCCAAAAGATAGAGTGCAAAAACCATATCCTCATAAACTTAGGCAATAAAATCAAGGAAGCAGGTAAAAAATCTAAAGTGTCTCCATTGGTAAAATCACACCTATTAAAAAGTCAGTTGCGTTTTCGTTACGGCGTGACTAAAGCAGTTGAATACAGAAAAAATCAAACGATTCACACAAAACAAAAAAACTTACTATTCAAATCCGACATCTTAAACAGTTATAAACATATTTTTGGTGAACACTCTGATTGCGCGGAATATTTTATTAGCGGTTCAAAAGAAAATGAATGAATGAATATACGCTGAATCTACGTCAAGTCCAATTCACGAAGATATTGTCAATGCGGTTAATAGGGTAGCCATGCATGCAAACAGCTTGATAGAAGATGTGGACACTAATATTGTGGAAACCTTCAACTCCATTGTTGTCAAATATGTAGCGGGAAAAAGAATAAATTACTCTTAACGAGTGTCATATACAGCTAGTTCTTTTAACAATAGCGGGGAATTAAATTATAACATGCAGAAATTATTATTAAATTATTATTAAATATTATAAAAAAAAATTCGAAACTTGAACTACAAACGACGTACGAGAACTCAAGGATCGAGACCAAAAAAGTTATTCCATACTGTAGATCATGGTGATTACGGAGAAAATGTCAATGTTGACGATTTGGAGACTGCGACGTATTTAGAAAGAGAAGCCAAATTCATTGAACAATTGAAAAATGAAGACCCGGTAGAGATATAAAAATTAAATGTAGGCCAAAGAAACAACTCGTTATGGAAGACGATGAAAGTAAAACGATTAACTGCGTCAAATTTTGGTAAAGCTGCAAAACTCAAGAAAACTACTTCCACGGCGAACACAGTAAAGGCTCTTCTTAATCAAGAATTTTTTTGCATCTTTGGCAACTCAATATGGAGTACAAAATAAAAGCTGAGCAATTGCTCAATTTCAAGAAATTACTGGATTAGAAGTAAAAAGTTGTGAGCTTTTTGTATACTCAAAAGAATAATTTTTAGCTGCATCTCCTGATGGATTAGTAGGTGATGCAAATTTTATGAAAATCCACCTGCAACTAAAGAAGTTAGTAAACGAGACAAAATGTGGACATTTTGTTTAGCCCACCGTGTATTTCAAAGGTGCTTTATGATCTGTATTTACCTGCATTAAAAAAAGTTTACATTTTAAATTGCTCTAAAACTATATTGTTTACTAATTTTAAGAATTGTTAAACACAACTTCATTTACCTATAATGTAAAATATTTTAGGCGGTTAAAAAATATATGTATTTTCAAACTATAGATTTATATTATTTCTTTATAAAAAGTAAATATAATTTGATATTTAAAAACCTAATTAACTTAGGAACTTTTGTCTAAATTGTTAATAAGTGTAATAAGGGGATTTATACGTTTGCTTGTACCTACTTTACCTAGTAGAAAGATGTAATCTGCTGTAATACCCTTGTCTATTGTTTATTAAGTACTTACCTGCATATTTATACCTGGATATGTACTTGCTACTTGTGTTTCCTACACGCAAATTAGAAATGTTGCAATATATCGATTTTTCTACAATTTTATTTCCATTATTTCTGAAATAATTTAAATTTGATAAAAAATGTTAACACTACATTTGAAAGAGAGTGATTATATCTATCTACTGACGTGGAGATTTTTCAATATTCATATTTTTGTAAATGCTATTTGAAAATTTTAAATTTAAATAGAGCTGTATGTCTTGTAATACTGAAGAGTAATTATTATTAAATTAAAAAAAATCGCTTTATTAGTAGATAGACAAAACATCAATAAATAGAAAAAAAATCGCCCTTGCTTCCTACGTTAAAATTCCATCTCAAAAAATGGAACAAAATGTGCATAAAATGAAGCATATTTCGAGGTGTAAACTTCAGCCTTAAGGCTTGTATTTAGTCAGTAAAATTTCTTCGCTGGAATTTTTGAAAACGCCTACGAAGTATGCAACCGGGTTAGCTGCAGCAATAGTCATTTGTTGCTTTCCTAGAAGGTTTAGTAATCCCCAGTAATCCGGTAAACATCCACTGACGTCATCCCTTTAAAATGAGCTATTCCTTGGAAAATAACTTATTTCTGTATTGTAATTACTTGCAGAAGGTGTTGGATGACGATTTGTGCATCTTTAACATCTAGTTTATACTTTGATAATTGCAACAATTCTTTTTAGAATTTAAATTTGTGTGGCTATTGTGAATAGTGTAAGCCGAATAAAGTTGTGTGGTTTATACTATAGTACCTGCGTTTTGTAGTTTATACCACCAATTTTAAGTTATTTTTCGTTTCTGCGTTTGATTTTTGGTTTTCAATTTATTTTCCGTTTCTGTCTTTGATTTTTGGTTGAAAAGTGTATTTTCCTTTTCTGTGTTGGATTTTTAATTTATTTACCGTTTCTGCGATAGTATTTGCTTTTTAAGTTACTTTTCCGTTTCTGCATTTGATTTTTGCTTTTTAAGCTCCTTTTCCGTTTCTGCATTTGATTTTTAATTCATAAGTTACTTTTCCGTTCCGTTGTTGGCTTTTTAATTTATTTACCGTTTCTACGTTTGATGTTCGGTTTTTTATTTATTTCCGTTTGTGGTATTGTTTTTTAATTTATTTTCAGGTTGTGGATTTAATTTATTTACCGTTCCTGTGTTCGGTTTTTGAGTTTTAAGTTACTTTTGCGTTTCTGCCTTGGATTTTCGATTCTTAAGTTACTTTTCCGTTTTTGTTATTGACTTTTAGAATATGGGTCGTATATTGTCTTGGAAAACTAAAAAATGCTATGTGAATCAGCGTCGACTCAGTTTAAAGCAAAGGGCAAAGAGATTAGTTGCTGCCAAATATAACAAGGTTGCACCCTCTATACCAATAAATGAAAATATTGGGGAAAGCACCCAGAGTTTTTCAAATTCATTGCGAGAATTGTCAACAAATGTGGAAATTTTTGATAGGGAACTAGAAGACATCCGCCTCGTTTGTGAAGATTCTTCTATGAGTAATACATCCACGCAGTCCTCTACGCTTTCAAACAATTCAGAAAACGAATGTTGTAGTAGTTTTTCTGAAAATTCAGAAAGTGATAATGAAGCTTTGTCTGAATCATTGTCCGATATAGCAGTGGAAGTTGAAGGAGATCCAAAGGAAGAATACGAAATTAGTGGTCGTCGTATTATCGATATTCGATACCTTTTAAACCAATTAAAATCGTTACGACATGAAGGATTCGATTGTTCTTTTTATGATTTAGAGCTGATTTCCGAAAAACGTCAAGGTTTCATATCTACTTTAACATTTAAATGTAGTACCTGCAATAAAATGGACAAAATTATCACAGAAAATCCATCTGAAAATAATTTAAATTTAAATTTGGCTGCTGTATCTGCTACCGTATCTATTGGTGCAGGATATTCCCAACTAAGTGAATTTTCAGCTGCCTTAGATATACCAGCACCTTCCAGTGCTACATATTCAAAATATCATAATAAAATGTGTGATGTTTATAATGAAACTGCAGCAAATGCTATGGAAGAAGCCGCCAAGGCAGAAAGTATGCTTGCCGCAGAGTGCGGCGAAACAGACGCCGAGGGTGTACCCCTAATTACTGTTATAGCAGACGGGGCTTGGTCTAAGCGG
>JABXWE010004821.1:0-85640 GCA_014611495.1 Limonius californicus
AAATACCAAATACTAAATACCAAATACTAAATACCAAATACTAAATACCAAATACTAAATACCAAATACTAAATACCAAATACTAAATACCAAATACTAAATACCAAATACTAAATACCAAATACTAAATACCAAATACTAAATACCAAATACTAAATACCAAATACTAAATACCAAAATACACACCAAACACACCAAATATGAAATATCAAATGTGAAATATCAAATATGAAATACCAAATATATAATACCAAATATGAAATTGTAATCATGAAATACCAAATCCGAAATTACAAACATGAAATACCAAATATGAAATACCAAACATAAAATACCAAATATGACATACCAAATATGGAATACCAAGTACGAAATATCAAATATAGAATATCAAATATGAAATATTAATTATGAAATATCATATATGAAATATCAAATATGAAATACCAAATACCAAATAGCAAATATCAAATACCAAACACCAAACACCAAACGTACCAAATGTACCAAATGTACCAAGTGTACCAAATGTACCAGTTGTACTAAATGCTCTATAAGCCGACTATTTTCTTGAACACACAAATTTAATCGATTAATAAAGGAATTGTTCACACTTTTTAAAATTGCAGGTGTTATGTCTCTAAAAGCTTGTTGAATTCGCATTCGCATATCTTCTCTCGTCGTACGGGAAATTCTGTAAACTTTATCTCAAACAAACACCCACAGAAAGAAATGTAACTTGGTCAGATCGTGGGACCTTCCCGGCTAAGCCACTGGATCCCCTCTCCCAACCTATTTATTGGAAAATTCAGCGTTTGAAAAGCTTCTAACCTCCCAATTCTAGAGTGCTGGGGCGCCGTCATAAATTCTGTATAATGTTTAACAGCATATTTTCTAATAAATCCCTAAAACTGCGTACTAAAAATTGTAAACCAACGACATGTTTGTCTACAATTTCTCCCCAGACATTTAAGGACCATCTACATTGATTATCCACTTCTCTTAGAAATGACGGATTTTCCGTTGAATAATAGTGGAAGTTGTAACGATTCACGTTCCCATGTTTATGAAAAGTTGCTTCATCGGAGACAAAGACATAATAAAATTGAAGCAATTAGCTTGTGCATTTATTAGTTGATGGTTCCATTCGCAAAACATTAGCTGATGTTGAAAATCATGATCAATCAATTCTTGATGAAGTTGAATGTGGTAGGGATGGTACTTGTATTATTTTAGTATTTTCCACACAGAATACTTACTTATGTCTGTTCAGTGGCTTATATCGCTGGTGCTACAGTTCGGTTCTTCTACTGCAGAAGCTATGGTAGCAAATTCGTTGTCTTCATTGGTTGAATGCTTCCTTCGTAGAATACTGTCGTATTTAACACTGCCTACATTACGAAATCTTTGCCGTTGTCGTTTCAAAACCAACACACTGGGATGTCTTCGGTCTGGGGAACGTTCAGCGTAAACTCTGGAAGCTAATAATCAATTTACATCATATCAACCGTTTAATCTTTTGAAAAATTCACAGTACATTGACTTAAATAACTGAATTTTTAAACAAACAGCCAATAACATAACAAAAATGCTACTTTATTAACAGCAATTGTTTTAACGAAAGCCTAATTATTTGTAGTTTAAAATGGCAGTAAAAAGCTTAACTTTTATAAAATCCTTTATTTATTAATACACCTTATTACCAACTTCTCTGTTTTTTTCTATTAGATTTTTAATAATTTCTAAATATTTTCGTTAAGAAAATCACAAGTTATATAAAACTGCACATACGTTTAAAAATCATTGAACGACGCTAGAAAATATTTAAAAAAATTAGGAGATTAATTTTATTGAATGTAGTTGTAAATTAGAAACATCCTGTATAAGATATTCAAATTTAATACAGTACGACACTTATCTGAAAATGTGTTCGTGTAAACTGGAAAATAATTTTGAAAAATAGTATGCCGTTCTTCAGACACTGACTGTTAAAGATAGACAGTCATTTATCTAAATTTATAGATAGTTAATTATTTCCAAAATTACTAGCAACAGATACTTCAACCCTGTTGTAAAGACAAAAAAAAATAAGAATTCAAAAAATTTAGTAATATATAGGATGTCCTATTGTAAATAAAGAAGTTCTCCATTGTCCCACTAAAACAGAACACCTTGTATAGTCAGCAATAGGTTTAAGTTATGCATATTAATTAAGCAAACAACTGTTGTATTGAAGATTTTCTCCAAGCTGCTATAATAAAGACACTAGGAAACAAAATCGCACTATTATGTCCCCCTGTATAATCGAACTAAAGTAAATGTATTAAAATCAATGTAGAAATACTACACCTAGGTATATTTTTTAAAGATCCAGAATAATATGTGTTATTTTTTGAGCATGCTTGTAAAACCTTTTTCTTCCAGAACTATGGATCATATTTCCAAAGAACATCGTCCTTGCAGTTTCTCAAAAATATATTTTATTTCAAAAGAGTATTAAACAAATTTCTTGCTTGATGTCTATTCTTCTTTAACTTTTGCAACTATTTTCAATAAAGCAAACACTTAACTGTTTGTTCATATAATTCTTAACGACCGTTTATTGTTGATTACATCATTTAACCTAAATTTAAACACACAAAAATGGTTAATGTTACCAAAGAGAGTTATTAACAGCATCACCTACATTTGATCTTCAAAATATTAATATTTTGAATAATCGATTAATTTTGTTAATTATCTACTTTCATTTGAAAATCGTTTATGCGATATTAAATCTGGCAAAATCTTGGTCGCATGTCACAAAATTTAAGTGTGACATTCATTTTCTAACTTAAAAGTACTAACAATAATTGCCACTTAGCAAATGCATAATGATTAACACATAAATGTAGCTTAGGTAAGGTGCTCCGAACCTTACCTAAGCTACATTTATGTTTTATTCTAAACCTTGGTGGTTATCAAAGGTTCTATAAAATGAAGAAACAAATTTGTTGGTTTAAAGAATTTCGTACTATTTATAAATGTATGTTAATTTATTATTTTGTATTTCACAACAAAGAAAGTGGCTCTTGTACCTACAAAGTTTATATATTCAAATTTGGGCAAAGTTCCCACTGATTGCTTTAGAATCGTTAAACCATTAATTAACCCTTAGGTTCCATTCATTTAACTTCCATGTAGAACTAGTGCGGATAATTATGAATGCTACCTCAAGTCGAATAAAAAACCGTCCGAAAAAACGCAGCAATTACAGGTTATGACAACGTTTTAACCTCGTCCCAAAGCAAACCACATGTCGAAGAAATCTAAACACACATGTATTTTCTCCTCGGATTCCCAGCCCACTGCAGCCGACATGCATATCATTAACGAAATTACAGTGCTGCACATTTAAGCCATGTAATTTTTAAATTCGGTCGTTGACAGTCACAGTTCACAGAGCAACGGTAACTCTAACTCCTACTTTGCTGGTTTATCTCTGATTTAGCATCACAATGGCCAGATGACCGGTCCTCAAAGGTGCCGAGCTCCTCCAGACGAATTACTGAACGCCACCGGCTTCTACCTTGGCTCAAAATCAACCAGCCAAATCGTAATCGATGTGAAAAGTAGAATTTTAATATTATGTTTACTCATGATTCGAAATCGAGGTTCGTACTGAAAAAACTGCTTAGTATTAATGTAATATATCGTGTTTTCAAGTCAAACAAGACCCGTCCCGTAGTTCTAACAAAGGAATCTAAATTTGCTCCAAAAGCAACCCAAATAGATGTTTGTACAAGGCTCTTCTTCGAAGTTTCTGCACGAGATTTGGCAAACAAAGGCTATTGCTGTTATATTACTATTTCGCTGAATTTAATGTAAAATATACAACGTTCTCAATATAAAGAAATCCCAGACTTTTTTTTTAAAGAATCGTGGAGTTGCCATAGCAACTCCACGATTCTCATCCCACCCCGCTTACCTCGGATCAGCGCACGTAGCGCTATGCACGAGTCTAACATGCCCCACCCTTGTAAAACCCCCCCAACTATGCTACCGAGTCACTCCCGCTGCTCCAGAATTTATTAAAATACGGGCCACAACGGGAGTCGAACTCGGGTCAACCGGTTGCGAAGCGGACTCTCGCCCACTGCGCCACCCGGTCGCCCCCAGACTTTTGATTTACCAAGACAATTTCGATATGGTCTAGAAACAAACCAAATGTGTTTTAGTATGAGGGAATTCTTTAAAGTTTTGGCACAGAATTTGAGAAACAGCAGTTAGAAGTCATTCTTTAACTGAAGGTTATGTATACTAGAATTTATTCTTAATCAGGAAAAATTCCACCTCTAGTTTTTCAAAATAATCTTCATTTTCCTAACTATATTCTTGAGTTTTACCAAAATGATTTGGAAATCGGTGTTCGTGAAGTAATGTTTTAATAAATTCGCCGAGTTAAATGTTGTATATCTAACGTACGAGGTGCTTTGCGTAGTTTCTGGATCAGATTTGAAGCACAAAGGTTTTATTATTGCGGTATTGAATTTAAGGTACAAGGCAGTTACATACATTTCCAAACAAAATAAGTCTTACTCTCTAGTTTTAACAAGGTAGCTGTGTGTTTTCCTTGAAGTTTTGATGCAGAATTTGGGAAGCAACAGCTGGAAGGTCTTGTTTTACTAAAGGATATGTGTACTCGAGTTTATTCTCAAATCAAAAAAAATTTTATCACCAGTTTTAATAAAACAATCTATATTTGCTATAACAATAGTCTTCACTTTTAGGAATATAACTTGGGAAAGGTGCTTTTGAGGTAATGTTTCAACAAATTTGTTGAATAAAATATTGTATTTTAAGACAGTATCAGCCGGCATTCTAATTCTATTCGCAGGATAAAGATTTTCTATAAAAACATCTCAAGTATTGTATGAGGATACTTTGTTGGTATATCGGAACAAGAAAGAGTACTTCAGATATAGTACGAGGAACAATAAGTATCAAATACTGCAACTACCTCAGATAATCAAAATTCATAGTTAGGGTGTAGAATGGGCCAAATGTGGCATACGTGCAATGAGATACTTGGAATACCCCGTCCTAGATCTCACTCAATCACAATCAGAAGTATTATTGCAACGTATTCTAGAAGAAATGGAGGAAAGGATGACAGGAAGGGGCAAGGAAGAACTCGTGGCTGTGCAGGTGTTTTGTAGTAGTTATCCATGTTAATTGCCAACGTTCGTAGAGAATAAGGCACAAAAAGATATACGGTAGTATTTCTTATGTTATTCTTTGTACTCGTATTAGGTATAAAAATCTGTTTCTGAATATATAGAAAATATCTTCTGTTCTCTGGACATACCAAATGAATTTTGGTATGGAGATATTTTCCTGAAATTTCAGGTAGAGCTTCAAATAAGGTGCCCTTAGACCGTAGAGTACTGTTTCTTTGTATACAGATTTGTATTTTATTTAGTCTGCAGTCTGTACAAGAAAGTACTGAATCGGTCTAGAAATATACCTCGTATATTGTTGTAAATAAATACTTCCCAGAAGCACCCGAATAATAGTGGATATATAATGAATATATAGATATATAACATCAATGTACTCCGGACACATGCCAAATGAAGTTTTGTGCAATCCACCCTGTTAGGGCTCGTCCCCAAAGAGCCCAATGCCCACCACAAAGTTGCTTTAAGGGGATGAGCTGTAAATCTTTTGGTTCCAGTATTCGAGCTCCAAGATGTTTGTGCCGCAGCCTCATGAGTCTGAGGCATTAGCACATGTGAAGAGAAGATTCGTCCTCATCATGGCATAATATGCAAGTGGGATTGTCTATAATGCCGATTCTTTTTAGGGGTTTGTTCAGGTGACAATAGCCTGAGTCCTGTTAGGGTCCTGATTTGCTTCTTGTTAAACTGTAGAAGCTCTTGGGATTTTTGTAGGGGTACCTCTCCAATAAAGAGTTTAGCCTGCCTAGGTCCTTGTTGCGACAATTTGGGTTTTCAGCCACTTCCTCATTTCTAGTTTTGTATTGCATTGTGGTATTCCGAGAACTGGTTCTGATCCGAACGGGTTCTCATTAGAGCCCTGTCTGGCGAGCGAGTCCGCCTCTTCGTTACCACCGATGTTGCTGTGGCCTGGTACCCACAGCAGTTTTCCTGAATTATGTTCACAGAGTCGCATCAGAGCCAAGCGACATTCAAGCACTAGCTCCGAAGTTACTCTGCAGGACTTAGGGCAAACGTAGATATGTTTATTTGTGAAACCTCTTTCTAGGTTTTCAAGGGTGCAGGCCAGTATAGCGTATACAACGGCCTAGAAAACGGTGGCATATTTGCCGAAAGAGAACGAAAGTTTTACTCTTGGTGATTCGCCATAGACACCTGCACCTATACCATCTTGGGTTCTTGAGCCATCTGTGAACCATACAGGGCCCTTGGAAGTCGGAAGGTTGCAGTTTTGGGTGCTCCAGTGTTGCGTAGCGGGAAGGACGATTTTGTAAGGTGTGTTGAAGGAGTATCTGGTGAGCATACGGTCACTTCTCATATTGAATGATGATGATTCATGGGCCTCCGCCAACCTCGGCAGGACCCTCACGTGCCCCAGTCGTACCCCAGCATTTGACCACTGCGCAGCGCCCTTGAGCCTGTAAGCTACCTTCCTAGCCTCAGCCTCAATCACTATCTGAGGGTGCGCAAGTCCAAGACGTGCCTGCAGAGCCGAAGTGGGGGCAGTTCGCATTGCTCCTGTCGCTCCTAGACACGCTAGTCGTTACCAAGACCTTTTCTTGTGCTTACTGTGATGGTAGAGGGCCACCACACCAAGGCTGCATAGATGATTAGGGGCCTTATTACTGCCATGTACATCCACATGATGTTATTCGGTTTTAGGTCCCAAGCTTTCCCAAACGTGGGTCTCTTTGTATTTGTCTTTCTGAGTGCTCCCTTCAGGTGAGTTTAGCATCCAGGATTACTCCTAGGTAATTAACCTTCCCGGCGGCCCTCAAAGAAGTGCCAAATAGTTGTGGTTCTTCAGATCCCCCAATCCTCCTTGTCCTCGTAAAAAATACTAGTTCGGTTTTGGAAGGGTTACACGCCAAGTTGTGCCTTCTGCACCATGTTTCCACAATTCGGATAGCATTTTGGGTTATCAAACAGTGTGTGTTTGTAGATTTTCCTATAGCTAGGATGGTAAGGTCATCTGCATAACCTTTCGTGTAGATGCCAGCTTCGGTTAGTTACCGCAGGAGCCCATCAATGGCGAGGAATCACATAAGAGGAGAAACTACGGTACTGTCATTGGGGGTGGCAAGCACTGTGCGGTTTTCTACCATTGCTCATATCCATCGAACGATAGATAACTCGATTCCATGGTTCGTAGCGGCAGTGCATATTGATTCGAAGGTCGTATTGTCAAAAGCGCCTTCGATATCTAAGAATGTGCCAACGGCAATTTCTCTGTGGTTGAGCGCCTTTTGAATTACGATACTTTTCTGAAAATTTCACACGTAGCTGGAAAAATGTGGAACCGGCGTACTGTTTTACAAAGTTTGTTGTATAGAACATTGTATTTTACCTACCCTGTCCTTCTCGCAAAAAAGGTATTGAGTCTTTCCAGAAATATTTAATGTAGATCTGTGTAAGTAAAAACTTTCTAAGAAGATTTGAGAAACCGTGGATATACCAGGTGAAAACTTTAACTGGAATAAATTCTCTAAATTGGAATATACAACATTTCTGAAACAATTCGTAAAACACCATAATGTTGGTTGTTGGCTACATTTAAGCGGCCATGTTCTTACTTTACTTTCACGCAGAGGTGTGCTACCAACTAAATTTTTTTTTGTCAAACGTAAGCGTACGCCGTGTGACCCATCGTATGAAAGCTCATTTATAGAACAATACTACACATGTTTTATTTTCAAATTATTATACGAGGTTACGCGTTAAAAAAATAATCTTCACAATTTAAGTAATATAACAGATGTTCAAAATATGCACTATGTGTTTCTTTGCCAAAAGCCACTCCATGATTAAACCTATATCTTACGTTTAAAAACATCCGTTGAGATTTGCTTGATTTTATGCCTGATACGTTGGTGCAGATTTTCAATGTTGCCTAATACTTGATTTCCTCTTCTTCTTCTCCTTCTACGTGTTTTAGGATTTCTCCTGTTTATTATACGGATGACGATCTCCAACTCTATTTCCACCTCTTTGGGGGTCTTCTCACTGGTCTTTATTTCCACATCTTGTACACTGATGTTATTGACAACCTGCTACGTAATTCTGACAGGGGTATCTTGATTTTCTCCAGAAACACAACACGTAGTTTTATATATATTCCCGATACTCCGGAACTACATTTGAGATACACGTTCCATTATTCTAAAATAATATCCTGATCTTCTTTGGAATCATAGCAAAGAGAAATTTTTAAATGGGGATGTACATCTTGATACACAGTGCATATACGGTATTGTTTCAGATATTGTTTTTGTAAAATATTGTATTTTCACTCTAAGAATATTCTCCTAATTTTGAACAAGAAAAATTATATTTTCACCAGATACCCACCGAATAGATAGATTTTTAAGTTTCAGGACAAAGCTTAAAAATAGTAGCTATATGGCACTATTTCAGACAGTTTTCCATGTCAAATGTTTGTTATTCAGTAGAAATTTAACTTCCTTATGATTTTTAACTAGGAAACCTCGTGTATCTCCAGAAATACCGAATACTCTTTTGTATGACCATACTTTTCGTGAAAAGCTTAAATAACAGTATTTTCATGGTACAGTACAGTATGGTTGGTATGATACTATTTCCGAGAGCTTAATATTGTATATTTAACTTCAGGAAAACTTTGTCTGTGTTTCTAACAAAGAAAACTCGTTTCCTACTGTAATATTCCAAAAAGACTTTGATAGTGCTACATTGACCTAAAATGTTGGGGCAGTATCTAGAAAATATGTTTAGCACCTATACAAAAATATCATATGGTACCACTATTTCTATGATTTGGACTACTGTCAATGTGTAAAAAGTGAAAAATCAGTATTGACGTTCCCTATTCTGTTTCCGTTTTAGAAATTTTGTAGAACTTTCCCTTAAATTATCCTGTAGTCCAAGTGTTCAAAATAAAAGTACACGAATTGTTTTGCAATGTATCTGTCGATGTCTTTATATTGTGACGGGTATTGGGACATTAAAAGCGACAACAATCCAGCACAGGTGTGCGTTAATCTTAATAGCAGCCCAAAGTGCTTTCGTTTTCACTAAAGCATATTAATATTCATCCGGCATTTTTGGCACTAAAACATACTTAGGATGTTGTAAATTTGTATTACAAGTTTTAATTATAAATTTGACCCAAATACATACTGAACAGGTTACTTTAACAATCTTACCCTGCTAAATGGCAGATGCTTGACGTTTATAATATAATATTACCCACGATGTACCACACATGTTCCTGCATGCTAATTACAATCAGCGTCACTCGTGGATTTTTTCCACTTAAAAATTAATTACCCTGAAAACTGATTTTAAATGTTTTAACACAGCATTTTCCTTAAGTGAAATTCTATGCTTAGCACGACAGCAAAATATTAGCACCGATAACATTTCCGCTTATAGAAAAATTTTACCCTACTTCCTCCTATCCATCATCCACACTTGTACGGGAGCTCTATCCAGGGCTCTAGATTAATTCTAATCAAAATGCAGACATTTCCCGATAGCGCGTGTCCTTTTTAGTCCAGGTCGCCCTTGTCAACTCGCCTTATGACCCTGGAAGCACGCACAGGTATAATTACCTTATTCTTAAGCAACAGCAATGAGTCATTATAATAAAATTTAAAATCAGTGGCGTACTTACGTATTTATTGATATCTTAGGAATTTGTTTCATAAAAAATAAAATAACAAAATGATTTTCTGGAATGTTTATCCAACGTAGTCTGTTGGACAATCATTATATTAAATATAGTAGACGTTCCGTTCTAATTAAATGAAGCTTCCTTGAAACAGGTAGCTAACGATTGAGAGTCATCAAATTAAAGTAAAGATTTACGACTTGGGAGTTCGACATGCAAGTAACTAATAGGCCTCATCTTCATTTTCCTCAATAAAATAACATTTACACGTTAATGGTAAGTTTTCAAACTGAAATAATTCTAAACAGGAAATTTGCTAAGTCTTGCATATTTCTACGTAATCGCCTTATTACCAGCCACTCTGAAGTTAAACTAATTTGAAAAATTGATCCATAACACCGTGAGAATATCTTACCCTGAACGAACATCCTCAGATCGCGTGAGCAGCGCCGCGAACTGACCTCTACCCTTGGGCTCCAGAGAGCAGAATATGAACGAAAACGGTATTGTATTCCAAAGAGTTCCCGAATAGAAAGCTCCTACAACAATGGATAGATTTAGTCCGCGTTAGGGCTAATAACAATAATTAATTAATAAAAAGGAATATCTAACAACTCCCTAGAGCACCGACAGAATTTTTAACCGTAAAATTATAATAAGCAACATTTAAACACAATAAATAACGAAGGAGCTACGGTGTTGACTTTAATCCCGAGGGTATATAATCTGGACTTACGAGGAATCTACCGACCGAAACGATATGATAATCGACCTGTTATTTTCACCTCCTCACAAATTAGCGGGTCGTGATCATGATCGGCTCACCTGGAAGTCGGTACACCTGCAACAGAAAACCTTAACCAGAACCGACCGATACACTTACACTTCCTTTGATTATGACGCATGCAAGCAGGTGAACTCGGATTGAAGAAGATTGATGTTGCTGCGATGGCCCGCTCAACGGTTATTGTTTTCGTGATGTGCTGTATTTCATTAAAGAGTGTTTATGAGGACTTTTTATACCGAAGAACCGCTACGTTGTGAAACACCCATGGAGGAAGTTAATCAGCTAAACTTCCACATGCGGAAACCTAGATTTTTTAATTTGGAAACGCATTTCAAATGTATGTAAAGGATCAAACAGGCAATGAATTGAAAAATTATACATAAAATTTTTGAAATATGCTAAAAATTAACTAGTTCGTTATTTTAAAAATTCACAGCATATTTTTAATGCCACTAGTTACAAGGTGGAAAGTGCTGCTTATTGGATGAAATGCATATAATTAAAGAGCATTTATGCTAAATACAAATTGCTTAATTTTAATAGTTAAGCAGTATCTTCTTGTTACTAGGTGAATTGCACAAATTTTTATTAATTAGTTACCGCTTAATTAAGTAAATATCGCGTATTTTGTCATTAAACGGATCCTAAAGCGGTCTGGAACTAAAAATTTAAAAGTAACTTCTTACATCGATAAATTATATTAGTTTCCCTGTCCGCAACCGGGCTTGTGACCATCTACTTGAACGCTGAAAAATAAAGTGCAGCCCATGTGACAGGCAATACGTATAATATACGATTACATAGATTGGTAATGTCTTGAAATATGGTAAAGAAATGTAACTAAACTAATTCTACACATGCCGTAAACTAGATTACTGTTGCTGTATTTTTGCAAGTCTTTGCAATTTTTCTATTACAAGTTTTTATGGATTTTTGAATAATTTTCACCTTGTTTCTATCTTCCATATGTTATTAAACCGCAAGTGGAAAGATCGCTTATTACCATAGCTTCCGTGACGATAGCAAATGCTTATTTTAGCCTATTTTGAAGCACCTGTAACTGTTTAAATGCTTAATTTAATATTTTTTTCTTTTACATTATCACAAGGTTCTAATACCTTCTAAATATCTTAGACGTTTCCGTTTTGGGAAATTCTGATAATATGCTTAACGCTGCAAAATACTTTATAGAATCAAAGAAATGGAATTATGCTATATTGGTGTGGGTCTCCGTCTACTTGCTCGCCACGGTTTGCTCGCCACGGTTTGCTCGCCATCGTTTGCTCGCTTATTGTTTGCCCGGTTGCCGTTTGATCGCGTGTCGTTTTCTCGCTGCTGTCTATGCTCGTTAATTATTTGCTCGCTGCGCCGACTGCTCGCCGTACAGACACTTAACAAGCAATTTATTCTTAAAATAAAATATTATGTGTAGGTATTTAATGTATGCCGTTAGTAATTCTCAAAAGCTTTCGTTCCCATCAGAAATGTTGACAGTCAAAGCAGGGTTGCCTGTTCTTGTATTTGAATTCGCATAAGGTAATATTTGTACCTAATATAATTAACTCTTACTTATATCAATTTTATGTTAAACATATTTTTAATTAATAGCTTGTCAAATCATTGTTAAAACTGCATTTTTGATATAAAAACAGCATCTAAGAATGTAAATAAACAGTTGCCCAATCAGATCACTTCGTTGTAAAGAAAAATAAGTTTATTTATTTTGTACTTAAACGCTGTTAACGTTTAATCCATATTTTTTTAGTAGCAAGGCGCTGGTTCAACGCTTATAAAACATAAACCTGTATTATAATTTGCTATTAAATACCTGAAACTTTCCAAAAAATCTTATCAGTCTCAATTTTTAAGGTTCAAGAATTTAGCAAACAATCACTCGATTTGACTTACTGTTTTGTATCAAACAGTGAATTACTGAAAAGAACATAAATGACTTCCACTTCCAGTTCCAAAATGTTTTCAATATCTCATTGAATTTGATACATTTTTAATAAACCTCTACTTTATAAAAAAGGACTAATCGTTTGCACGCTATCCACTATCACACATTCACACACACGTGTGGATACACATTTTGTGAAATAACTTTTTTGAATTTTTCGTGTATACACGAAGATTTCCTTAAAAGTAAACGGATGGCGAGCAACATTCCCAACGAGCAATCGAACAACCGGTGGCGAGCAAATTGCGGCGAGCAAGTGATGGCGAGCAAATGACCTAGAACCATTTGTGTAAGTTTGAAATGTTAATTAAGTTAAGAATTATTGAATAATCTGGCATTATAGCCGGTCTTGGTGGTGTAGTGGTTAGCGTACTTATATTTAGATCCAAGGGCCGCGGGGTCGAACCTGGCCGAGGTCGGGGAGATTTTTCTAGTGGGGAAAAATCTGGAAGTGCGCCTTCTGTCGAATAAGAAGTAGCTCCCGTGCCACTTTGACGAGTGACACGTTAAAAATCACTGCTGGAACCGTTTGAACTAACTCAGATAGGCAAAATTCATAATTAGGGTGTACAATACAATAGAGATGCTTGGAAAACCGCGTCATAGATCTCGTTCTTTCAAATAAAATACCATACAATATAATAATCTCACGTTAAAACAGAACTTTAATAAAATTGTATCGCATAATTTCCAGCAGAAATAGTTAAGACACCGTTCCATTTAATGTAAAATCGCGTATTACTTCATCTGGTATAATTTGGAAAACCTGTTTTTCAAAAAAAAATAGGTTTTAATATATTTTCCCTCGGTGGCGTTTCAGCAACATTGTAATAGTAGATTGTTTTACAAGTTTAGAAAAATGTCAGTTTTCCAGCAAGTGCAAATGTTTAATTAACGAGCGAGCGCAGCGAAGCGAGTCAATTAAATTTGCACGAGCATGGAAGAAACACTTTTCAAACGTGTAAAACATCCTATTTTTTCGTATACTTAATGGAAAAGGATAAATAAAAATTTTAAATTTGACATAACATATTTTAAAATTTGTCATAAAATTTAATCAAGCAAGATACTGTGTTGCTTCCTTGATTACATATACTAAAAGTGTTGCTAACATGGTAACATAACATTATAACGACGAGTAAAAAAAAAAAAGTGTTGCTAAGAAGAAAAGTGTTGCTAACAAGAAAACTAACACATTTCTTTAAGATTTTGTTGCTAACAAGAAAACTAACACATTTCTTTACGATTTTCTCACAATATAGTATGCTCTTTTCCATTAAGGATACGAAAAAATCATTTATGAAAAAAACATTATTATTTTTGACAAATTACATTTAGAAATTTTTTAGGGTCCACTTTGTCAACCTGTATTTCCGTCAAAATTGCACAAAGGTTTAACAAAGGTTTGGAATAAAAGCGTTATGGTTATTTTAGGTTACTTCTATTTTCAAACTTGGCCTTAAAATCCCTAAAATTGTTGTTTGAAAGCATCGTTACCTGGAAGGACTTTTGCATCAAGGAAGGTATTCGTTTGAGACGCGTCCCCATGCGGTAAGCCTGTGGTTATGATAGATTTTTCCACTGGAACCCGTAACTTGTCAGAATACTGAATAGTTTGATGTAACCCTAGGCTTGTTTTATAATGAAACCGCGTTCGAGGAATTTAAATCGAAGGAATCTTAGAACAGTAGCGAAGCCGAGGCGACAGATCGCTCAACGAAGCGGAAGATCTGATAAAAACTCAACCTTAGAAATACACCCCACCGCGATTTAAACAGAATCGTACTTTAATTTTTACTTTCACATATTTTCTGTTTAGGCTAGCAACGCAGTCGTGAATAACATAATTTTTTAATTTAAATAGAAAGAAGTAAATGGAAATTTTACAACAAAACGATAGTTTGGTTAATTAACACATTATTTCCGAAATATTAGATCCGATTTTGATGAAATTTAGTACAAATGTACAAAATCAGGAGTACTATTACATCATTCAATACAATTTTTTTTAAATAATTTTTACAAATTAGAATCCCCGTACAATCCGTATATTTTTAAAATATCTAATTCAATTATCCAACGGGTAGTGGTATTGACCACGATACCTTGATGGTGATCCACAAAATCGAGGAAGAAACTTCTGAAGTTTTAGCCCGGTCACGTGCTTTAACTACCTAAGTATAATAATTAAAATAATTATACAATTTGTAGAATATAATAATATCTTTGTTATTTAATTCATATTGCAAACAAAGAAAACTCCGATAACTTCATATTATTTACGTTTTCATTTTAAATACCTAGAGTTACCATTTTTTGTTATTTAGTGCAGTTATGTATTTACTACATAATAGATTTTAGGTACATCCAAGTTACAGTATACGAATTCATATTTATATAAGATGCTTAACAATGATTGTAAAGAAGGAAGGCCTTTCTACCGGATGGGCAATAATCAGTCTTATGGAGAAAGTCCACGGAATACATACTCGAATATCTTGGCATATGTTTGTTGCCCTTGGTAGCCCAGTAGCAATAATAAAAGTGAAATAATTTCAAGGCAACCCAAATATTCTGCTTAACCTACATTTATCATTACTGTTCATTTGGTATTATGACGAGTCTAAGAATCCTAAAAAGAAGGCACGTAGAGTGTTAGTTATCTGATAAGATTGTATTCGTTGTTTTATTGAGTTTACTATATAGAAATATATAGAAATATAGAATACAAGTTGAAAAATTCTTAATGTACCGTATATAACAAATAAAAGATATAACACAAATGAAACATATGAAACATATAAAAAATTTTGAATATATGAAAGATACAAAATATATAAAAGGTATAAGAGATATAAAACATATAAAACACATACCGCATATAAAATAAATGCAACATATAGAACATAAAACGCATACCATATATAAAATATATGAGACATATAAATTGTATGAAACATATAAAATATAAGCAAAATGTAAAACATATAACATTTATAGAGAACAAACACTTAAGACATATGTAATGCAATGTAATTCGTATTGCCGTAGTGGAATTTCGCGCCTAAGTTTTCAAGTCGCGGTAGCGCCTCTGACTTTACCTAATGACTGCTATTGTAGTACCGGGTTCGACGGCTACGACGCGCCCTCTGAAGCACAGTCAGTCGCGGTGGTTGTACCGCTAAACGGGCATTCCATTCTAGTAGTAACCTAAGCCTGCGTTGCATAACAGCAGCGTTTGACTATGACTGTGATTATAAAACATATAGAAACTTATGAAGCGTATAAAACACAATACATATAAAACGTATAAAACAAATGAAACATATAAAATGTATAAAACATTTGAAACATAAAATTTATGAAAGATATAACATATAAGAAATTATGAAGCATATAAAAAAGTTGAAACATATAAAACTTATAAAACATATGAAATATATCAAACATATAAAACACATATCCCATATAAAATATAAGAAAAATATAAAACATATAAAACTTAAAAAAAATATAACATGTATAAAACATACAAAACGTATAAAACATGAAATATATCACACATATAAAACATATAAAAACATATAGAGAACATAAAATACATACCACATATAAAACGTATAAAACCATATAAACGTATATAAAACATATTAAACATATGAAACATAAGAACCATACCAAGTATGTGAAACATATAAAACATATAGAAACTATATGTAATATTAAACATATGCAGCATGTATATCCTATGAAACGTATGAAACATATGAAATATATGGAACATATAAGGCCTATATATAATACTAAATACATGAAATATCTAAAGCATACCTAAAGTATGTAACATATTAAGCATATGGGGCATATGACACATATGAAATTTGAAAACTTTTTGATTATATGTTGTTAAACACATGCAATATGTAAAACCTATGAAACGTTTGGATCATATGAAACATATGAAACGTACGGAACATATGAAACATGAAACATATATAACATAAAGTTACATACATATAATATTTAATATATGAAACATAAAACGCATAAAACACATGAAACGTATGACACATATTATCCATATGGGGCATATGACACATATGAAAACTATATGTAATAACCAGTGATCAAAAACTTTGTGTGTTGGCTGTGAGTGCTACAAGGCATATCGTAGCTATCATGTTACGTACCGGCAGTACCTTCTTCGAATGTAAAGTATAAACCATTTTCAAAAGGAAATTGTTTGTTGTTTAAATTGACATTCGTTTAAAGTACAATCTCATATATGCAAAAAATCTACATAGAGTCGCTCATTTGAAAACTTTTTTAATGCAATATGTAACAATTACGAAACGTATGAATCATATAGAACATATGAAACATATAAAACATATGAAACATATGGAACATATGAAACATGAAACATATGAAAGATATAAAACATAAAAATTAGATACATGTAATATTTAACATATGAAACATGAAACGCATGAAACATATGAAACGTATGAAACATATTAAGCATATGAAACATAGGATACAAACGAGCATAGAAGCATATGAAAAATGCGAACACACGAAATATGCAAAATATATAAAACTTGCAGAATGTATATTTAAGTAATTCACTCATGTCTGAAGTTAATATATTTTTGTTTCTTTTTTAAATATGAATTAATTAAAATATCAAAATTCTAAACGTTAATTATTTGTCAGAAAATGAATTTTCGTATTACTACAATAAAAGTTTAGTCAGTAAGGTCGTTGGGACATTTATCAAAGTAGCTCCAAATTCTTAACTTACTTAAGGGGCTACTAAAGTAACGCTTAATAAGCGATTCTACTGTCACCATAGCTATGTCAATATCCGACCTTTCAGTTTACAATTTTTCAACTAGTAGACAACATATCGATGATTGAAATAAATTAAAATAATTATCGAAAAATTACAAGTACTAATGATAAACAATTTCCAAAAGTAGTTCAAAAATATGGTAACATTAAGCTACGTTTAGGGCATATGTCTACATATTTAACGAAATGACGGTGTTTATCTACTTTTCGTAAAATCAGAACAATGTCGAGACTCTGCTAGTAATTTACTTTGTAGTGTACAACACGAATTGGCTTTTACATTGACTGTAGTTCACTTGCCCTAGATAGATAGGAAGACGAATATACTGCTATCTAATTTTGAATTATCAGATTAATTAAATATTTAATTACCATTTACAAAAAATTATTAAATATTGAAAAATATGACAAGCTTCCCATTTAGTCATTCCTGAAATTAGCGTCTATTATTATAGTAATTATCGATTTTATTCTCGACCAAATTGATATCGTCAGTCTACTCAACACGGTACCTTCGTATAGTTAGTATAATCGACGATTAATAGTAATAATGCAAAATGCACGATGTTAATGCCATTTCAAAAAATTCAACAAGCAATCTGTTGAAGGAAAATTATTTATAAAAAGTATTTTTCAAAAAACCGTTACATAATTAATGGTCGCGTTAACAATAATAATAGAGAATACGTGCCTGGAGGATGCTTATTAAAGCATCGGAGGTAAGTTATGCATAGGAGATGAATTTCTTGTTGCTTTTCGATGAAAGTACGCTTTATGAGCACAACCGCGTTACCTTTGCGATAATTTTAAAATTTCCGCCCCTCTTAATCCGTAACATTCGTCGAAAACGAAGAATTAAGTCATAATGATAGGTACAAAATTATTAATGAATATATCCAGTTGTAGAACGCTCGTTTCGGTGGATCTGGACAAGACCCTTGTCAGTGTGACAGTGTTCCTGCTCTTTTAAAATGAATAATGTATTTTTAAGCAGCGGCGTTGAAGACGGAGCTTTTTTACCAAACAGGCGAAGGAAGAAACGAATGTATCATTTATCGAGTTTTTTCTTTTCAATTAAGTTCGAGAATTTAATATTTAATTTAGGAGTGCGTGCTTTTTGACGTTTTTTCACGTAAAAAGCTGGTCTAGTTTTAACTAGGAATACAAAGCAGCAGGTGAAATACGCGCCGCCGTACTTTTTCATCGCACGAGCCAAAAACGGATTAGCAGGTGGACCCCCTTTTAGAATGTACGAATTTTGCCTCTAGTTATGTTACATTATTATGGATGCTAAGTGGATTGATTATAGATCATTTAATGCTCTAAAACACATCGTAATAAAACATATCACACCCTCACATTAGCATGGAAATTTATGCAACCGTACACTAAAGTATGTGTTTCGGAATCCACATAAATTTTTATTAGATTAGCAAAATTTAAATTGATAGAAATCTCCGTTTTTGCTCAAGGAGGTATAGAAGCTCCTAAAAACATTCACTTTCTTCGAAAATATGGACAGCAGTTTCCTGTTCAAACTCCCAGAGTTTACTCACTTTGTTAGTTTTAACAACTTTGTTTTGTAAAAACATACTTTTTACAGGGGTATCCATTCAAATAAGAGTACTTTACTGTTTACCTGTAGAACAACCTTTAAAGTAATAATTAATACAAAATACATTAAACAATAAACTAATACCAATTTCATGCATTTTTTAATTTTTGTATTCTATAGTTACGACCCAAATCATTAGAAGAATACAGATCCTTCCCTAAAAATTAATTCAATTAATTTATCTTAAAGCGACGTCATAAGCATGGCTTTAAATAGCGCTTCAAAGAAAAAACGGCTCAAGGATAGATTCTCCAAAAATAGCACGGCCAAAAAAATGACATCAAGAATAGCGTCAGTTAAAGCAGTACCTTAAAATTAGCGCCTCGAGAAATATAGTAATCCAAAATAGAGTCCATTGCAAACATCGCCAAGCAACAATATCGCCGCCCAAATGACACCTAAACAACGATCCAAACAAAGTCGGTAATATAGCGTCTCAAAAATAGCGCCTCAAAGTGAGAGACTTAAAATAGCGCCTCAAAAATAGCATCTCCAGTAGTAGCACCCAACAAAAAAAATCGTCAATTAAAAAGGTTGTCGCTAAAATAACGACAACGCCGAGAAAGCAAAAACCAGAAAAAGTGAGTAATATAGCGCCCCAGAAAGAGCGACTGAAAATTGCGCCTCAAGAACAGCATCTCCAGTAGTAGCATCCAACAAAAAAATTGTCAATTAAAAATGTCGCCGCCAAAATAACGACAACGCCTAAAAAGCGATACAAAAATGTAAGTAATATAGCGTTTCAAAAATAGCACCTCAAAGGGAGCGACTCAACATAGCGCCTCAAAAACAGTATCTCCAGTAGTAGCACCCAACAAAAAATCGTCAATCAAAAATGTCGTGGCCAAAATAAAGTGAAAAACAATTACCTCAACAATAGCGAAATCCAAAATAGCGCACATAAAAACATTACCTGTCAAAAATGTAGCTCTCAAAAATGGCACCTCAAAAAGGGCGACTCAAAATAGCACCTCTAAAACAGCAGCTTCAGTAGTAGCTCCCAACAAAATAATTGTCAATTGAAAATGTCGCCTCTAAAATAATGTCAAAAACAATTACCTCAACAATAGCAAAATCCAAAATAGCGCACATAAAAACATTACCTGTCAAAAATGTCGCTCTCAAAAATGGCGCCTCAAAAAGAGCGACTCAAAAGTCAAAATAGCTCCTCAAAAACAGCAGCTTCAGTAGTAGCTCCCAACAAAATAAAAACATCACCTGTCAAAAACGCCGCTCTCAAAAATAGTGTTTGTTAAAATAACGTTTTAAAAATAGCTCCTCATAAAATAGCGGCAGGTAAATACCTTAAACTCCTGAAAGCATCCAAAAAATATGAGGTGCCTCGCACTACGCTAGAAGCAAGGGTTAAAAAGGCGAAGGGAGGTGTACTTCCTCGAGAACTGTCCTCTAGCAACGGTTTAGGATGATATAAGGCAGTTTTCTCTGCAGAACAAGAATTTGAAATGGCACAACGTATCTTAGCTGTGGAGGCTCGTCTCTTTGGTTTCTCATTAAGCTATCTACGAAGTTTAGCTTTTGAACTTTCAACCCGTAACGGATTATCACATTAGTTTAATGAAAACAAGAAAAAAGCTTGCTAGAGCTATGGGTTTCAAAAGGCCTGCCGTTGAAAAATTTTTCTCGCTGCTTTGCGAAACATATGAAAAATACAAACTCCTGACCGCATTTATAATGTGGATGAGACCGGTATAATGACTGTTCCAAAAAAAAAAGCGTTGGAAATGTTTAGCATTGTGTGGAAAGAAGCAAGTTGGCAATATATCTTTAGCAGAACGTGGGATCCTTGTCATACTGGTAATTTGCATGAGCGCTACAGGACTGTTCATGCCACCAATGTTCGTTTTTCCCCAAGTAAGGGCAAAACCTGAGCTTCTAGATAATACACAGCCCGCCAGTACAACTACTTACCATTCTTCTGAATGGATGCAGAAGGAGATCTTCGTAAGCTGGTTCAAGAACTTTATTCAATTTTCCAGACTTTATAAGGACAACTCTGTTCTTTTGCTCTTATATGGCCATGCAATCCACACTAAAAGCCTAGCACAAATTGAAAAGGCTAGAAAAAATAATGTTATATTGCTATGTTTTCCTCCACATACTACACACCGCTTGCAGCCGCTGGACGTGAGCATCTTGGCGCCATTAAGCACATATTACAGTTCAGCAGTTAATAGGTAGATGCAGCAACATCCAGTCCGACCTGTTACTATCTCACAAATTGAAAAACTATTTGGTGATGCGTTCATGAAAGCTGCTAGCATCCAAACCGCTGTTAATGGCTTTCGTAAAACAGGAATTGGTCCATTAAATGCAGATGTCTTTCCAGAATGGACGTTTAAGCCAGCAGAAACAACAAATCGGGCTCTGGAAGACAGTCTTGAACATACAAACATGGAAAACATAGATGCTTTAATTGCGCATCCAGTTACTCCACCACCAAGTCTTGGAAAAGAAGTAATTCATGAAAAGCCACTTAGAACTTCATACCAAGAACCCAACCCCATTTCTTATACACAGTTTTGTGCAAATGCGACTCCTTCAAGCTCATCATCCGACACTTCACACGATAAGGTAACAAGTAAGAAGACGAATTCTATAGGATCACCTGAACAAGTCGTTCCAGTTCCCCACAGCCGTAGGAAAATTAACCCTAATGATAAGAGGCGAGGTAAAACTGCTATTCTAACATCATCGCCTTATAAAAGGGATCTAGAGGAGTCTTGTAATCCAAAGTGCAGCAGAAAGCCTAAACTTGACTTGAACCGTGGAAACAAGAAAGAAAAGGAGAACATCGCTAAACAAACAAAAGCAAAAAATTCGAAGGCAAAGGAACCAATCAGAAAGGAAGATAGTAGTTCAAATGAAAAAGACAAAACAGAAGACGTAGTTTGCATCTACTGCAATGATCAATAGTGCCACGAATGTGGAGATTGGACCCACAAAGCATGCACCTAGGTGGAAATTGAAGAGTGTGAGCAGTTCTCGTGTGTATTCTGTGCGGGAAATTAGTTTTATTAGTATGAAAATAAAGATATTTCCTTCTACTCATAGTTTAATCTTCTTACTTTACTGAAGGAAAAACTATCTCTAAATTTCACACACAGTGACTAGTAGCATCCTGTTTTACCCGACTAGGTAGCCAAAACAGGATACTTGACAGTATTTTAAAAAACAGTATTTTTTCGGTTTCGCATCAATATCTGAATTAATTTCCACGTTGTATGAAAGCGCGGATGTCCTTAAGTGTCAGGAGAAAAATACCATTATAATTTTGTTCCTTAAGAAGTTACAAATATTCTTGCACTAAGTATCCCGTTTTACTCAACTCTCCCCTATATCTTGTTGGTTTTCTTCCCCATGAATGCAAAATTAAACCTATTTAACTTGCTCTTCTCCTGATGATGAATTTATCATGCTAAACATTTCTGTAAGGTGCTTACTGCATCAATGGGTTTGACATTTAGCTGTTGGTAACAAAGAGCCATCACTAGTGCCAATTGTAAAACGATAGTAGGTAACTCTAATTTACTAACTTTTCGATTGCCTTGTTTAACTAATACACATTAAAAAAAATTCTTTATTGGACCCTTTGACATGAAGTTACGTCATAATCTATTGAGAACGATTAAGTTGCCGTATTTGATTTAATTTAAGTTTAAGGAAGGTGAGTCATTGAAAGATATTGAATTGATCAGGATGCGTTATAAATATAAAACATCTTCCAAGATCTTTATTCGGCGGCTATATTTTTATGATTTTCAGAATGATATTCCCTACATAAGGTTACTTACAACGGTTTACCGTTTCCTCATTAAAGGAATTTCCCTTAGAAGTGTATTTCTGCCACACAAAGAAGCATTTCAGTCATTTATAGCAGAATAAAGTAACAAATTCGTGCCGTTTTCAGTGCTAATTATGCAGCTTAATATTCCGTTAAATACCGTAAATATGACTTTCATAAATGTAACTCGGAACTCATTTCATATCAGAAGAAAAGATCGACTTTCTAAGTGGATCGAATAGAACGCAGCAGTAATCGGCGCTATTGTTATACCAATACATGAATATTTACATCTGCTCACCTTAATATCCCCCATTGTTCTTAGCAGATTCGTGGAAATTAAACTTCTTAAGCAAGAAGTTAATTATTCTGAAACGGTAATGTACTTATCTGACGTTCAAACCGTTTAATATTCGCATTTGCTGACACGGAAACGACGTATCTGAAGAGAAATGCGCCTGTTTCGCGTCTTTTTTTGCATACAGACAATGCATCGGAAAAATTCCGTCCAACCAATTATAGATAACGTTTACTCGACTTGCTCTAACGGACGGATTGTCTGAATCGTGTGGGAACTTTACATAAACGTTTCAGGAATTGAAAAACTGGAGCATCACGATGTCAATTAAATTTCTTCGCAAAAACGTGTTGGGCTGTAGGAAGAAGTGTGTATTTGAAGGAGGTGCGTGCCAGTACTAATTTCGTTACCGGCACATTTTGTAATAAACGTAAGCCGAAATTGCCAGGTGTAAATCTAAAAAGTTGCTGTCAGGCCAATTTATTAACGTATGTTTAGAGCATTTAGACAAAACACACCGTTTGTTGCTCGACGCGGAAGTTTCGAGATGTCACGAATATCGTGTTAGGGGCAAATTGTACATTTCCTGTTAAAGGCAGAGGAACACCGTTCACTACTAAACTATTTTGGTTTAGAAGCCCACCTTTTCCGTTACCGGCAAACATGAATCTATGAGTTTCATTAATTGAGCTATAATAATTAAATAAAGTATATAGAATCTAATTACGTTTTTTTTTACAGAGGGAAAACTGAAGGCATTCCTTATTTAAAATCCGTTTCGCTGTAAAGTGTTTCGCGCTACATTTCGAAGAGCTGTTTTCCTTTTTATATCAATTTTGTATATGTTTCTGATTTGGTAGTGATATTGGTACTGCCCAACCAATGTAAGATGAAAACGGTTACAACAAAAACTCACTGAGAAGGAGTTTTGATTTGCATTGTTTATTGTATTGCATTTTCCGTTTACAGCTATTATTCGTCCGGAGTATTGCTCAACATTCACATAGCATTTTAAGCTTCAATATACTAAATAATTTTTTAGATTTCTTTGATTTAACATGCAAATTGTGCCTGTTTCTTCACATTAGTCTCCTATTTCCCGATTTTGAACTCTCCCCCTTCTTGTATTACCTGTTACAGTTCACAGAAAGTTGGATATCGTCATCCACTGATGGGTAATGAAACATAGATATATATCGCATGTAAAGCTCCAGTAGTAGTACTTTTAAAAAAAAATACATTTGTGAAATTATAAGCCGAATTTCTAAATAACAGTTGTTTGACATTTCAGATCAGCTCAGTCGAATAAGATCATTTTTCACGTAAAATAGAAAAAGTAATAGTAGCACAATCCACTTGAAAGCCCAATATCTGTAACAGATATTAATTAGTAGTTTTAAGTAAACCGTGTAAAGAAGTAACTCCTATATTTTGTATATGTATGTAAATAAAATTGAGATCTTTGGTAATACGTTATTTAAATAAACGGCCTTTTCCTCTTCGTTGGCTGTTCTTCCTTTTCTAGAATCTTTTCTGTACTTCTTTAGCCTTCTTACCTTGCCTTCCGTTTTTAAGATTCTATTCAAGTTAATCATTCTGGTTATTAATAACTAAAGAGCGGTTAATATGCATGACAAAATTGAAATACATGTGCATATTTATACATGCAGAGATTATTTGGGAAATATGTATATACTTGGGACATATATGCAGCAAAATATGCAAAAATAACAAGAATAATTAATAAACGTTGTAAACTCAAGTATAATAATTTTTATTGGACAAAATCAACAAATACGTATACTAATTAACTTACTCGTATTATAGGATATAAAAACTAAGTCTAGAACTATTAGTCTAAGAACTATTTCTAAAACAATTTGTGATTAGAAGTTGTTCGAAACTTTCCAACAATAAATTATGCCGTCTATCTGAAAACATATGTTTATAAATCGAAAAGCTTCTTTCTACGTCGACACAAATAATGGGTGCACTTTTTAACTTAACACTGAATTCCAAATTGAAACTAAAGTTATTTTTTCTTACTATTTCACCTCTAAGAACTTGGTTAATTTGTTTTAAATTCAGAAACCCCTCATTTTTTTGTATGAAACTATTAAATTTTTGATGTATGAGATCACCTATTTCACCCGTAACTTTCTTACACAATCTATCAAATTCGTTTATTATTTCAATTGACTCTGAAAGAAACATCCCTTGAGTTTCTAATTTGCGAATGGAGTTTGAAACGAAGCTATAGTTTGAATGAATAAAACAAAGACGCTGAGGTAATTCTGTCGTTTTCACTAATTTTTTACAATTATCCAAAGCGTTGTTGGAATCAATTATTTGCAGAATTACATCTTTAATACCTTCAGGCGTAGAAAATTGCTACTTCTAACCATGTACCCCATCTTGTAATCATCGGCTCGGGAGGCAATAGAATATTTGGAAGTCGCTCCTTATAAAACTGGACTCTCAAGGGGGCTTTTAAAAATATTTTTTTTCGTTACTAATTAAATCGTTAACAATGGGAAATTGATTCCTAATACTTTCGGCTACACAATTTAAACCGTGAACTAAGCAAGTTACATGAATTATATACAAAATCTTTAAACTTTGCGCTGCTCTTGTCATGTAAGGGGCAACGTCGGACAACATGAGTAAGGGACACTCTTCACAAAGGTACAGTTTCGGTTAAAAAAATTTGACAAACCTTCCTGCACAAATCGGGAAATTGTTAAATTATTTGTTCTTTGAAGTTGTATGGAAGCTATTAAATATGATTTTCTTAATAACCTTCATGAATAATTCCTATTAATGAATGAATCTTCTTGCTCCGATTTTTTGGAACTCGTCCTCGAACATTAAGTCATAGTTTGCTGAGAACAATTGCTTCGCTTTCATTTTTTAAATTTTGCAATATGTGAAAGAGTTTTAGTGAGCTGATCTGTCAAAGGATTTTCTCTCAGAAGACGCCTACAACGACAATTAATTAAATATTAATATAAGAACTTTTGATACTCGTTAAAAACAAAAAAAACACTACCTTCCCTGTCATGACTATGTTTTAGTTACGTACATAAGATGAAAATAATTTTAATTTATATAAGAAAATTATTTAACTTACCAGTTTGCTGGCAGCTCGACAAAATATTTTATCGCCATCCAATACTAGTTCTGGATATGGTTTAATCCATGAAGCAATCTTGTTCGATTTACTCATTGTAAGTATATAATATGTATAATAGGGTGGAGCGAAAAATTATGTGATTTGAATAATTTTTGAAAATCGGTTAGCTTGGGTGCGGAAAAGTTGTTACTCTGTAACAGTAATAACCCGTCAAAATCTAAATAATTTTCTTCAACATCTTCAGGTGCCACAATGGCTGTGAAAATTTATAAACTTAAGCAAAAATACCTATGTGTTAAATTTTTTATTCATACAAATTTAAAGACATTTTTGCTTTACATGAATGCACTTACATACGTGTATAACTAGTAGCCAAAATAAAGAACATTTTTCTCACTAATTAAGCATCTAAGATTCTACAAACAGCAACAAAATTCATAAACAAACCATGTTATAAATGAAGCTACTTAAATTTATACTCTGATTTCTTGTTGAACCTATGAATTATTGTTCGTGATTTTAGTCTTGATCGAATGTAACCATCTCTTTGACTAGCATTAACAGCTGCAGATACTTTGGTTACCAACCGAACACACCGTTCTACTGGTTGAGTATGACAAAGAAATTTTGGAAATGTTAGTCTTTCGTCACCATCCATACACCTCTTGATCTCATCTCGACTAATTGATCGTGTTAGTGGAGGTTCAACATTGTGGTAACTGTCGTGGCTTATAAGGTCGTAATATTCCTGGGCTTCAAAATTCAATTTTGGAACTCTAAAATGCCGAACGGCTTTACTTGTTTTTTGTTGGTCTTTGCATTTCAACACCCGACGAAAGCCCAGCGGCCTAACATGAACATTTTCATCAGTAAGCATAGCTAACAGTACATTTTCAGGGTGGGCAAAGAATCCGTTTCGTTGAATTACAGGATCTACAACTTTTTTTAGGTTTGGAGGAAGATATCTGCTGTATTGAATCATTTTCCACAAATGTCGTGAGCCGTTCCAGCATGCTGATTTTGTCTTGATTTCGAACCAAATAGGCACATACACTTTAACTATATACTTGACTAAAGTTACAAGACTATCAGATGGATTATTTGATGAAATATATAAACGTAATATTCTGCTGGCTGTTGTTAGCCATCTAGAATGTGCCATCGGTCCAGGCTGAAGATTGGCCAATTCTTGGCTGCACTCACCGGTAGTAACTGCAATAGTCATTATATATAGATATTTTTGATCACTGCTTAGCTTATTTATATCAATTTTGGACAAAGTATTACCGTCAATCTTACTATATTTCACTAATGGCAGCATACAATATTTAAGAGCCTTACCGACTAGACCTGAGAAGCAAGTGGGACCTTGCGTTGTGCCGTCAAGATGAATCAGTAAATGTCTAAGAGGGAGTTCATTCATACGAAGGAGGCAAACAAACCAGTGAAGTGGTTTCTTAAGCTGCACTTCAAACTGACGTATGATACCAGCCTCCCAACCAGTATTTACATTTGTTCCATCACATCCAACTGCGACTAACTCATCTGTTCTAAAGCCCTCTGTAGATAAGAACTTTGTGATACTTTTCGTAATAGCAAGAGAGGTTCCTGATGTAGGACTGATGTGTCCTATATATTCAGAATTTGGTTCCCTTACTAAAACCACATGTTCTTCAGTAACGACCACGGGATGCCACTTTCCATTTTTTAACACGCTCTTCCTCGTCTTGTCCTTTCTTCCATCAAAATATATTGTCTGCAGCCCCATATCTTGCTGAACATCAAATTAAGTGTTTTCGAAGCTTCTGCCTCTCTCTCCGAAGTTTGCTGCGATCAATAACCGAGGAAGAGTTTTCTTCGGTCACAATGCCCAAATCCTGAAGTAGTGCTGTTGAAATGGCAGCAGCACCTCTATCTGAGAGTCCCCATCGATCACATTCACGCGCTAATGTTGGAAGTGCGTTTCGCATTTGTTTACTGCAGGGTGGCGCTATAGGTGGAAGCGGTATTGGGGACGAAGTCGAAGGTGTATGCGATATTGAAGATGAAGGTTCATATTGTAAGACTGAATCATCATTATTAGTACCTTCTCTTAAAGTAGAATTTGAACCCTGTTCTTGTTTAGCTTGTGTTTTGAAAGTAACTGTGTGGCATTTTTTGAAGCTATTTATATTTGTGGAATCAAAATATCTTAAAAAAACTTTCTTGTTTCCGTTTACGTTCATTTCGTTGCTGAAGCTGCTTTGTAAACATCTTATCAACATTTCCAATCATCATCCTTCTCTCTGTCCGCTGATCGGTAAGAAAATCTCTCTCTTTTATGGGTACCTTTTTTGCCTTTTCACAAGAACAATCCTGGTAAGACTTATATTTACAAGCCGATATATCAAACAACTTCTTCGCAATAGTTTGAAATTCTTTTATTTGACTCAAATACTTATCGCTTTCAGATCTTTGCTGGTAAGGTTTAAGAAGCTTACGATATTTGTTATGATATTCGCGGATCCTCTCTTTAACTCGTGCACTTGTAATCGTTGGCAGTGAAGCATTTTTCCAAATTTCTGCAATAAGTGTTATAACAATCTCGGAAATCTGATAAAACGTGGGTTCTTTATTTTGACCGTTTATTTTAATGTTTTGTTTTGTATACAAATATTGCTTCAGTAGGTACATCTTCATAAGTTGGCAGAATGTGTTGCGAAAAGCCGCATACAACTCCAAAAACAGGGCAAATGTAAAGTTTAACACGAGTTTCCATTTTAATGAACAAAAAATATTTCTAGCAGTTTAAACAACATTTAAAGTAAACAAACAATCAACACAACCACTTTAAGACAACTGATGTATAAAACAAAGGTTATGTTACTATCGTAGTAACTGTCAAAACTAAAAAGAGCAGGTGGAATCACGGCGGGAGCACGTACTAATAACAATTGAATTTTTCCTTCATTGTGGCACCTCAAGATGTCGCTCTAGGGTCCTAAGTTTTTGTATGTCAATTCTGATAATAGTACGAAAATATTTTAAAACACAAGCTAAAAGAAATTTTGTAATATGAACGAACTAGAATTTTTTACGCGCAGGCAGTTTTTATCAAAATGGGCATATATTTAAAAGCCGTTGTGGCACCTGAAGACATTATCCAAATTCAACAAATTTTTTTGCCTAATTACTGATATAGAGCAACAACTTTTTCGGGCCCAAGCTAAAAGAAATGAGAAAATAAATTTTTTCGCTCCACTTCAATGTATAATATTCGCAAGAGATCAACACTATCGGAGTATCGGACATGTTGTAACGACGAGAGAAGATTCTGTTATAGGGTTAATCAATGAGAGAATATACTTTGAAAACTACAAACAAAATGTAGGTATGTATCCCACTCAACATCCACCCTCCATTGATAAACAAGAAACAAGTAATAAAATGGATTAAGTCGGTACTTCAAACTTCAAACTGACCACTTGACGAAAATTTACAAACGAGTACTACAAAAGGGCAAAATATGCAAGTTTATGCAACGTTTGCAAAAATATGAAGCGATTGTCCAAATATGCAATCACTAGTTAGCGTTAATAAACTCTTATCAGTGTAATTCGTCCACATAATTGACTATAGTCAAAGATACGCAAAAATTAAAATATATGCGCTGTGCATATAATCCACTATTTATTAAAAACCAACAGAATCATTTGACAGTATTCAAAACTTGGTGACATATCTTATTCATAAACCAATTTGTAAGTTCTAAATCATAGCTACAGTGGCGTAAAGAAGTCCTACATAACTAAAGCGTTTCTTGGAGTGTACCCTAACTTTCTGCATTATTTAAAATATTTTATTATTACCGTCATTAGTTTATCTGCTTACTGTGATCTTAGTTTCTATTAGAAAAATTTAAAACACTCATTTGTATGGAGAATGCCATATGTATTCTAACTATATATACCCTGTATTGAATTTAGAATATAAGAGGGCTGTTCTCTTTCCGCTAAGTCTATCTAGCAGGCTGTGAAACAAATTTTGCTTGACGTTTTAACATAGTTGTTTACAAGTTTAATTATAGTGAAAGTTGTCAAATATTCTTGAAGGTTTTTAAAATACATAATTTTAAAGTAATCCTTTCCCCCAAGAAATCATGGAATTGAATAAAGAGCATTATCGAGCTGTGATTTTTACAATTTCACGCGTGGCTTAAGCCGTAAAGAATGTTTTGAGGAAATGAAGCGAGTGTTTGGTGCCAAGTCTTGTTCCTTAGCTACCGTAAAGCGGTGGTACATTGAATTTCAACGCGGTCGGCTTTCTTTAAATGACAGCTTCCGAGCTCCTAAGCCAAAAACGGCAGTTACCGAAAAGAATATTGGTCTTCTACGAAACATGATTGAAGGGGACTGGCATGTTACTGCCAGTAGTATTCCAGCAACTTCAAAGATTGATGAGGCTGCAAACTTCACTTATAACCAATTCTATTAACCTTAAAGATTATTGTGAATAATTTTCGAGAAAGTAGAAGCGTTGAAAGGAAAAACTGACCAGAGAAACCTGTGAAAAAAATTACAAAAGTTATTGATAATGTTACAGATATCATGGAAGCAACTCTTTCTAAGCCGATCAGAAAACTTAGCCAAGAAATTGATTTGTCACAAGGTATTTGTCGTTGAACAATTAAAAAAAAATTGAGCATGTTTCCATGCAAAATGCAAATGGTTCATCATTTTTCATTGCGTGATTTCCAAAACCAAAACAAAGTATTGTCATTGGTTCTTAAACAACACAAATAACAATGACATATTGTATCTTACTTGGTTGAGCGATGAAGCGTGGTTTCACCGCAATATGTATTATAACAGCCAAAATATAAGAATATAGGCAACAGATAAATCTGCATATACTTCAGGAAACACTGTTACATGCATCCAGAAAAGATCGACGAATAATTTACATATTTTTTGCCAATCGTGTCATACAATTTTTACAGTGCAGTGCAGAAATGGGCCAACGTTAAATAAAACAAACAAACAAAGAAAATAAAGTGTAAATTTCTATTAAATAATAACTAAATAGCCTAATACAATTTTAAACGTAAACTGCCAATTATTAATGTATGACAGCTAAAGATACTTATGAGATTTACATCTTTATAATTACAGACTAATTTACAACAAATCTTCAAATATTTCAAGGGTGTCTTTGACTTGGGTTTTAATTGCTCTCACGTCACTATAAATAAATGCAAATCTTTCACATGTTTCCATCCCAAAATACTATATAATATATTAATATAGTGAAGAACGAATTGTACAGAATGTAGTAAGCTAAATTATAATGGTTTACCATAAAAAAATAGTATATTATACATCAAAGGAGAGAGGGGCTTGATTTTTCCCTAAGGTGCAATGTGTACGGAGGTGCAGGGCGAAGCCCTCTGGCTAGTATTTTGAAATGAAACACGTGAAGTAATTGCATTTACTCAGAATATAATAAACTTAACATTGCATTGGCATGTTCTATGTTTATAATATTTATTCTGAGCTAAAACACGAAAAAATATAAACTGACGAACTATTGTGATTTTGGGCTCGTAGTATCTTCATTGTGGTTTTATCAGATAAGTTAACATTAGGAAATGTCAATCCCTATCTTCGCTTTGGCATATTATCCGTAAGCTTCAAGGCTGGATTTACATACAAGATGATTCACGAAGTTCTCCTTGTGGCAATCCCACCCCCCGTGTGGAAAACTCATATCAGAAGTGTGTTAGAAACATGTTTGAATTTACTTGAAATATGTTTGCTGTTAATTAGAAATTGATTACAAACATTCGGTTTTAGTTATCTTGTTAATTTAGCACTAATAATAGGAAAATAGTATTAACACTGATTTCTTTTCAAATGTAGCATTTTTATTTAAAATAACCTCCTGAAACGCAGAGAAAACGTTGTAGATCAGCCTGTATACTAAACCATAGTGGCCTGCATGATATTCTCTTAATCATTCCAACTATACATCTAAACATGTAAACTGTGTATTTTATAGCATCAAAATAAACAAAAATACACTCAAATATGCTGAATCAAAAGGAAACGTCCTGAAAATTACTGTGATTTAAAATATATTCCAAAGTTATAGATTTTTTGTTTCTTTCGTTACTGAATGTATTAAGGGCTAAATTTTCCATATTCACGATATTTTTTACGCTTGAATGCACGATGAAAAAGCAACGCAAGGAGTTTGTTTCATTTATTTAATACAGTAATTGGCGTTGAATACGATATATGATTTGAAAAAATTGTAAACAATTTTAGGTTTATTTTTCAGTAATATTTTGGAAAGTCATAATTATGATTAAATTTGTTTTACATACAGTTTAATTCCGAAGGCAGAATGCACCAAAATGGCGATATTTGCATTCTTTTCGGATTCAATTTGCAAATGCACCCTGCTAAATGTTGCATTTTGAATAATGAACTGGTTGCTATAATATTGTGCTTCGTATAAATTTGATGCTTTCTCCAATCCTCAAATATGATCGCCTTGTTAGGTGAAATATTCCTTACGACTTTGTACGTAATCTGTAACTTCCTTTTTTATAATCCCTTCGTTGCGTGGTGTTAAACTGTCTAAGGCTGTGCACAAGTCAATCTGAAAATTATAAGGGGCCTAAGAGTAATTCCTGTTTTGCTGCAAATGCAAATCCACTTCACAATTTCAGGTATGATCGCCTTATTTATTTTCTTATATTTTACTTAAAACTAGCTGAGGCGACCTTAAACTAAGCCTCTTGTAATATACAACACTACTTATACTTGATTGCACAAATCTGCATATTAGCAAATTGACTACAGCAATCGAACAGATGTAAATATAAATACAATTTTTTATTTGTAACTACATATAATGTTCGCATATGAAACTATCATTATATATGTATGGGTAAAACAGTTTACGATACCCATCACATAAAAACTACAAATTTACAAAAAGTATGTACTTCTAAACTTACATTTATGACTACAACGTGCAATTATATGCACCATAAAAAAATGCAGAGGCGGTTAGCAGAAAAATATGCATAATGCATATAAATCAGGCATTTAGTTGTCTTAGACTTCCATTGTGTTGCACTCGAAAACTTCGAAAGATTATCTTTATCAGCCAAATGACTAGTGTATTCTTATCAGAATTTTTTTAGCACAAAATGCCATAGCATAATTAGAAGGATAGGTACGTTAACTGAACCAATCGTCTAAAAATATTCATAACAATGCTGTAAGGTCACAATATTTAATGTACAAAATAATTTAGGTGTGTAACTAGACTGAATCTAAAAGAAATCTTCTATAGAACGAAATAACCTCTTAACTAGATCTTTCAAAGTTGCTGTAAGTTGTAGTAAGACCTTTGAGACTGCTATTATTACAAAAATAATTATTACTTGCTTGCTGTATCCCTTAAACGCACTATCAGAGAAAATTAGTTACAAGATTACAACTTCCAACCCAGTATTTCTTAAACATTTTCATACTCAAAACATCTTTAGGACTATAGTATTTTAGATCATTTTGATAAATAATCGATAATTATGATTCTGTGATTTAAATATTAAATCCATGCAATTAATAATATCCTAAAACAACCTAGTAACCAACCAAAGTAAACTTTTTATATCGGGAACCCATTATATTCGCTAATTGTTTATAGCCTTAGTAATAATAACGGTGGGGCTCTACACCCCATGAAGGGGTTTGGCCTCCAAGGCGGAAGGTCAGAGCTCTCGATCCTTGGTCTCATACCCGGTTATCGAGTCCCAAATTAATGACAAGTGGCGATGTGGTGAGCATCACACAGGAGACAACCGCACTAATCCCCCTTGTTCATTCGAACGCAGGTACCTAATTATTTAAAGCGACCCGGTAGGGCGTCCGCCAGGCATCGAGTCGGGGGTTGGAACTCCCAACCTCCCGCACCGAAACCCAGTGCTCTAACCACTGGACAACACTGGCGCAGTTTCTTGCCTTACTTCGATGAAACTCATTTTATTTTAATAATAATAATAGTCACAATTTCAACAGGATTTATTTGCTTTTTGTGCTTTATACGTACCTATTTCGACATTGAACATGTCATTTTCAAAAGCATTTAATATTGTAACAATTTGTAGCAATTTAATGAATGAGCAAATTGAGCTCATAAATTGGAAATTTTGGAATAGAAAACCAGAGGCAAGTACGAAATCAAGATTCAGTGTGCTGTTGCCCTAGCTACAAATGTTTACAATTTTAAATGGTTGTGAAAATAATATGTCAAATATAAAAATATATATAAAGCACAAAAGGTAAATAAATCCTGTTGAAATAGTGACTATTATTATTATTATTGTTATTATTAAAATATGACCATTATATGCGTTTCCCTGTCCGCCACGGGGCTTAGGGTCGTCTACCTAAACGCTGGAAAGTTGTAGCCAATAGAAACGACAATACGTTTAATATACTGTAAACTGTAAAGTAAGTTAGCAACAGAGAAAAATTTTCAATAATTTAACTTCCCATATGTCGTAAAAGTAGATTGTTTTTACCGTATTTTTGTAGTACCTCTGGCAGTTATTTATTACAAGTTCTTATAAACGTTTTGATCATTTTTCACTTTATGTAAGTCTTGACTATATTGTCTACTAGGTAAAAAACTCGCAAGGTCGCATTGACGTAGCTACGATGACAAAAGAACAATTTGAGTCACTGTAGTAGTCTCTTAATTCTAAAAACACTCTACAGATGCAAATATTGTCACTACAAGATTTAAATGCAAGAAACACCCCACCAGTTCTTGCAGTTCTGGAAAAACATCATGAATTTAAGGATTACTGAAAGTGCAACAATAAAACCACCGCAAATTAAGAGAACCATCCCAGAACAGTTCTATTTCTATCCATATTTATTTAACAATCGTCAGTAGACATATTTAGGTGTATTATGGTTTTGGTCACACAAGCTAAAAATGCTATTAATATTTTATTTTGTTCGTTAGATCTGAGGCGAGCGATTTGCTCAACCTAGAAATACAATATGTTAAACCTTGCAAATCCAAACATTTACTTCGTTAACGCTTGTTATATCCAGGATATCGTAGTACTTGCCCTCATCTTAAGCGAGCAAGAATATATATAAGCTCCTAATTATAACAAACATTAAGAAATAGTTAGATAAAATACCTATGCTTTACTCTGATTGTATATGTTTGTAAACAGTACATTTAAGGGTCTACTCAAGTGACCGAAAATAGGCCAAAATAAGTGTTTTCCATTGTCAGCCTAGCTAAGTTAATACGTGACTTTTCAAGATGTGCTTTTTAACTAGTAGATAACATGTGCAGGATTAAAATACGGCGAAACAATTATTTAAAAGATCATAGGAACTTGTGATAACAATTGTCAAAGGTAGTGAAGAAATACCAGAAAATTAATCTACTTCTACTACAAATGTGGAATTAATTTATTGAAATTTCATCACCTTATCACAAACTACCATCCTTTAAGAATATAATACACAAAAGCCTAATCTCAAAATTTGTCTGGCATTTTTACAATCACAACAATTTCAAAGATCGCTTGCCAATTTACTTTGTGGTATATTATACGTATTGTCTCTCACATCGGCAGCAGTTAGTTTTCCAGGTAGAGGGCCCTAAGTCCTGTGGCGTATAGGGAAACAAATTTAATGGTTTGTCTATGTGAATAGTTACATTTAGTTTTTAAACATAGGAAAATATGTGATATATTCTACATCTTAATACTTTACGCTGTTCCTCAGTGCGGAATGCTGGAGCTTCGATCATGAACTGGGAAACCATTTAATATAGATATCGATTACTGTATTCTGGATTTCCATGTCTAGCTTGTAACGGGCCAAAATGTTGACAATTGCACGAAGCTTCAACATTTTGAAGATAAGAGACCAACAACAAACATCTGCGGCAGCCGTGACGCGGAATGTTCCAGAACAAACGTGTCTCTCTCTACACCAGAGGGGGGTGCGCGCATGACGGAAATCGAGAGTTGGCCAGTATAAAACCACCAGCGCGGCCATTTTAAAGAACTTTATTTTCTGGCTCTTGATCTCATCAAAAGTCAGAAAATAATCCTCAGCTTTCTTTTAAGAGTTTTCTTAAAAGATCCTAGTGTTGAAAATCCTTTCCTTTCCTGAAATTAACCAGTCTAGTAGAATCCGTTTAATAATTCAGTATACTTACCCGAAAGTAAATTAATAATTTTCCAGTATTTTGCCGTTGTATTAACAAATTTAATAATTTTGAGTTTCCAGTTACAGAGGCCGAAGCTGAACAAGCCAGTGTACGTCGACCATAGATAGCTGTCGGGGTTAATTTGTTAAATTATACCGCCGTTCGAAATCGTTGGATTTCCAGGACATTTTTGACAGGAAAGTTAGTAGATATAAATATTTAACTTGCTTTGTTTGTTCATTTGAGTGCCCAGTAGTACGTTTTCCCTGAGACAGACATTTTTGTTGATCTTGTGCCGGTGTTTGAAACGGTTAAAATCAATAAATAATTTTGCATAAAGGTTATTATTGGTAGGGGAACCGGAGTCTGAACCGGTGACGTACCTTAACTTTAATAACACCGGTTGTTATTAGTTGAACACCCTGTACAAGGTTTGTCGTAATTTGTGGAGAAATTTCACGAAACGTGAAATTTTTGTAAGTCCGCTAGAAGATTTGAATTGATTTGGAGTATTTTGAACAGTCAAAGCGATCTACAAATTCTGTCGCAGAGTAATTTTGTGCAAATTTGTAGGGAAAGTAACGCCATTCTCGTTAGCCGGCTGGAGAATTTTTAGCCAACTAATTAGAGTGCATTTTCCGTGTACCCGATATTTTCACTGAAAAAGTCAGAATTATATCCGAGTAGTATTTACACAAAGTAAGGTTAAATTATTATCTATACCACAACTGCATTGTTAATAACCGCGTAGGTTGAGTTTTAACTTCCAGGAAAACGGATTTACTTAAAAATCTCCTGTTTGAAGATTTATTATATTAAATTTTGTAGCGTTCGCGCCCTGTACAAGCCACCGGGCGAAACGTTACAAGTTATTTTATTTCATATAGTACAAACGAAACCGATCCTGTAAAAAAAGGTATTGCATATTCTATCAATGGTCAACTGTATGATTTATATTTATTTATTACTATATTCAAACATAAAGCTAATGTAGCGGTTTTGCTGCCTTAAAGAAGTACATTTTCATATGTAGAGTTTAATTGCGTTAATTTGTACTTATTTGTAATTCCCCCGGGGTTTCTCCTATGCATCCTAATGAGTTCGTCGACCAAAAGTTGGGAACCGCTGCTCAACGGTCAATGAATATCTAATTATTAATTATTCGAAATTTATTTAGTATATTATGACCAAAGACGATTTATTTTATATTTCTCTGCGTACGCCCTTTAATAGTTTACAGAATTAAGTTGAAAGCATTTTTAAGTCAGCCGAAATATATAGTATTGGCAAATCCCTTGCGTGTTCAATATAATAGGTAAACCTGCATTTTTGTCTAAATCGACTCAGATTTTAGTGAGATAGTAAAACTGACGTTTAAAATGTTGTTCTGATGATATACCGACTCCACAAGTATTTGATTAAACACTTCATTAAAAAATTTTAACATCCGTTGTTTAAATTTACGCAGGTGCTGTGTGAATATTACATAAAATGACTAACATGTCATTTCTAAATACGAATACAGTAAATTTCAAATATAGATATTAAATTAATTAGAATTTACAATTCGTATATATTTTTAGGTATTCATTGAAGCAAAACATTTCTTGCGCACCTGAACACACATGCTCCCATTTTCCTTCGATTTCCCTCAAAAAATGTTATCTTTTACGGTTTCAATGGAACAACCTGCATGTTATTTTTTAGTTTAATGGGGAATTATATTAATGGTGTTATAATGCAACAAAAATATTATAAATTGTTTTTATATTTCAAATAATTAAAGCAAAACTCATGACTATGCAAACTTGAATTTGGGTTCTTAAGAAGGATAAGCTGATATTAAATGATATTTCTGAATTTTAGATATTTCCGACGAACTATAGTCAACTTTTTTATTTCTTATGGTCGCCATATTGAATTTTCACTCCACTAAATAGACAAATAAATTAGCTTTTGCAAATTGGTCGCCAACATAACTTTTTTCTGCTATTTGACCAAGCAAAAACTAGAGATGATATTTACTGATATTTTATTCCATTTTGCTCTGTTTCTGTTAATGTATTAGTTCTAAATCTGAATCTAGAACTATGCTTGCCCTAAAATAATATTTGATCTATAGTGCCTTACTATATCTAAAAAAGAATGAATAAGGGGTTAAGTGGAAGGGCAGATCTCTGCTAGTTATACATTAGTAGTTATCTGAACTTCGCCCATTTGGAATGAACATGCAACCTTTATTATGCTACTGGTAGCTCATATAAATAATAAAGTTGTAGGGATGGATGTAATGCATACTTTGTCGTTCCAATAAAAGGCAATTATTATTATTACTATTATTATTAATTATTTATTTACCTGTCAGTTGCAATTGTTTCTAGAAGCATTCACAATTTTATAAATTATTTGCACAAATTTTTAATTTTTAAGAAAATTTTTTGTGAAGAAAACCTGAACATTAGAAATTCGAACCAATTTTTTGTCTATCTAATGGTGTGAAAATCCAATATGGGTACCATTAGAAATAAAAAGGTTGGCTATCATGTTTTGAAAGTTTCTGAAATTGAGAAATATCGTTTAATGTCTGTTTAGAGCAGTGCTTTCCAAAGTGTATAGGAGGTTGGCGGAAAGATTTGCAAAATCAAATACAATAGCTGTTCAACACATTTATTTCTGCCTTTCACAAAGTAAACTAAAATAAATCAATCTTGAAACTATACAATTTTCAATAAATTCAAGAACTTAAAACATAAATAGCTGTAAATATAAAAGCAAGTTGCGAAGTAAAAACATTAATGGGATGTATGTACCTGTTTTTCAGAAACTAGCTTCTTAAATCTTTTTTTTTTTCATTTTCTCATACTACCGTTCCCCTCGGAACCGCTTTCGCATTACTTCAGGGAGGTGTGGGCGTCCCTTACATACTAGTCATTCACGCAACATGCACCCTAAACTTAACTAAGCAAAATACGGTCACCTCAGCCGAAATTAGAACACCCCAGCGATCGGACCTCATTTCACTGTGACCTCGATTGACAGCGCGTATTCATACTGCCTCACGGAGGTCCCTACCTTTTCAAATCTGGACTCTGTGTTGAGTACACCCACAGTAATATTATTTTCACTTTGGATTTGATGGTACCATAGACGAGAAACTTAATTCTCACAAATACGATGTAGCAAATTGCACCAAGCAGTTTATAGTTTTGTCCCCAAGCTCGGGGTATTCTGGCATTTTATTTGTCCAAAATTGGTCCAATCTACGCTCTGAGAAATGAAGTCTAGTTTCAACATCACATGATATTTCAATAAGTTTTTCTTTCATGTTTACCGACATTTCAACATATTCAACAGAATTTTCTAAAAGCGGATTCCGTATTCATCTGTGATTGTCATAAGTGTTTTGAATTTCTTAGGGGAAATGGTCAATGAGCTATTGTTTTAAATTCTGTTTACTAATTTACACATCTGCAAATACATACGCAGAATTAATCATGTTATCATCCTTAACCAAGTCTTCCATGAGCTTTTGAACGCACTGAACGAATGAAACTTCGTTTTCCCAATTGAAATCGATCAGAAATCAAGTTTCTTTATGAATCCGTTAATTTTCGTGGCTGTTAATATCTTAATATCGCGGCATGGCAAACTGTTATGCAGAGTGTTTATGTGCTCGAAAATATCAGCAAAAAAAGCCAGCCTAGGGAGCCAAAGAGAATTGGTATTTACCAATTACATATTTATGTTTTCGTATTTTGCTTTCTCATCTTGCAGGTATCTCAAAAGTTTCGGTTTTAACTGGAAAACTCCTGTAAGGACGTTACCTCCCGAAATCCATCCTATTTCCGCGTATAAAGAACCCATGTCATCACAAATGTTTCGAAAAATACGAATTTGCAATGCTTTTCCCTTGATGATATTTACCACTTTAATAACATTTTTCTAAATACAATCCACTTCAAGCGGCGAAGATTTTGATACAAGAGCTTCTCGATGTAAATAACAGTGTAGCCATGCAGCATTTTGCATTATCTCTTTTAATCTGATAATCACCAGATCGATGTTCTCTTCTTCTTCTTAGTACTTTGCATAAAAGTGTCGAATAAACATTTTCCGGTGGTACTGACCTCTAATGTAATGAGAAGTACGTACACTTCTTAATATTTTCAACAACTGCTGCTTTGATATCTTCTGCCATATAACTTATTCTTCTTTGGATAGTATTGCTAGGGAGGAGTATTGCTTTCAACTTGTCAGCCTCTTTTTCACCAACCATTACTTGCCCCATTTCAACAGCTGCTGATATGAGAACTTCAGCAATTGTATGTGGCTTACTGGTTTTTGCAATGCGAAATGTATCTCGATAAATTGATAGTAGTGTATTTTCAATAGTAGTGGTTGCTGATGTAAAAGTGGCTTGCTCCTTGTGGAGGGAGATTACATTCTTTCAAAAAATTCAGCGGGCTTTTTTTTTGTCTAGATGCTTGGTACTTTAGATTTACTAATAGCTATGATAGCTTCATACTTTGTTTTGGCAACACGTATCGACAAAGTACGTACTGGGGTTTCTGGGAAATAACGGTAAAACCATATTTGAGGTATTCATCCCTGTACAAAATATTATTGTTAGTATTCTTGTCATTGCTAGACTGGGAAGGTTTAAATTTAGCCATCTTTAACAAAACTAGGATAGCTCGTACTTAAAGGTAAATATTTGTTATCGATTTATTGCACTCAACACACAGTCAGCAGTAGGCCACACAATTTTGAAATTATGACAAATCACTCATCGCGGTTCGCTGCATATATAGAGCAAAATTAATTTTCCAGATTACTCCAGTTCCATGTAGCATGTTTCCGAATATCGTGGAAATTTCCGGAAACACGGAGAACAAATAAATAAATTGCGCTAGCTGGTAATAGATGGCGTCAGTTGCCCGTTTAACCGCTAATTCTGAATGAAGGTCAATGGTACAAGAGAGTGGTCGTGAGAAAATATTCTCCAAAAGGAAGTAGCGCTTTACAAAAGTTTGGGAACCACTAGCTTAGAGTATACCTTAAACTATTCAATTTGGTGTTTGATTTTTTTTAAATCGGATGGGAAATAACGAAGTATAGCTCTGGACGTTTTTCGTGCAGTCCTGTGTATATAAAATAATTTATATAAAGAATAGGCAACCCCTATGCAGATTTGAACTTGGATCTTGCCGTATATAAATGATTTCATCAATGATGATCATTTCATCATTTTTGCTTTTGTGTCATTTATTATTACATCATGTCTCGCAAAATACGCGGAGTGTTCAAATGTAGACGAGAAGTGTTTTATAAAAAATGGTATTACAGTATCACAACGAATAATACTATATTACTTTTCGATGTAGTCTGGAAGCTTTCCAATATCGTCCTAGAAGAAATCGTTGAGTTGCATGCGTATCAACTCTTGAACAGCTTTGATTACGTCGTTAATTGGTTTGAAACCTTTTCACGGATAAAAATTCTTTTAGTGAGCCATACTAATAACAATCGTGCGGGGAAAGATCTGGATTATATGTTGCATGCGGAAGGAGGTCCCACGAAAATTAGCTTATGGTTTCATTTGTTCCTGCAGCAGTATGAAGGCGATCCTTGTCTTGGTGAAAACAAATAGAACATGCATTATCTTCTCTTCAGTGTATCCTGACCGCCTGTTTAATTCTATTGTAGGGAAACGTCAATTAATACCCTGCGTTAATTGTGCAATGCTCTGTAAGGAAATCTACAAAGAGCACCCCTTGAAAATTCCAAAAAATATTGCTATCACTTTGCCAGCTGACAATACAGTTTTTGCTGTCTTTGGCTTTAGAGATCTGGTGTAACAAAACTATATGCTTGCACATTTTGACTAGGAAGTAAAGTAATGTACCCAGCATTCATCAGTTGTTACAACTGAATCCAAAAGTTTGCAAAGGAAGCAACTTGTGTTATTAGGTTAACAAGGCCGCAATTTACTTGACACTCACCTTAACATACTTTAACTTTTTTTATGATGTCTTCAATACCTCCAACACTAATCTGTAAATTTTGAGTTATTTGACGATCATGTACCGGTATATATTGCTCAAAACGAGTCATTAACTTGCAGTTGCAGTTGCAGCTCGTCGTACATGACGCTCATTTTCTCACTTCTCTAAAGGATTTCGACCATTCAAACACGCAACTTTTAGAAATATTGAGTATTATGCTTGCCGCTTGTAAGAATTTCAGTCTAATTCACGTCTTCATTTCTAAGATATTTGAATATATGCGCTGTTCCACGCTACAATTAACGTAACTTTCTGACCTGACATTGTAACTGTAAGCGTCAAAATAATATTACATCGTTAAAATTGCCATGGATATGTTAAAAGAGTCACGACCAACCTTCAATTAATTTAATTTTTAGAATTGTTATCCAGTGGGGTTTTAATTTAAACATTCTTGTTTAAATCTGAACACTCCTCGTATATACTTACCGCTGTTATTACAGGACGGATAGTATAGAACTGACTGATATAGGATTAGACATTTTGCGTTTGTATTTGGAAGGAATCATGTTAAAATTTGATTTGAAATGGAACACCTCCGATATTACAGTTTATGGTAATAGCAAATATCATTGTCAGTTAACATCGAAAGAAGGTCCTCAATTTTGAATTCAGCTCTTTTCGAACACAATTACGAAATTTGTACTGTTGGACTGTTTATCCCATAAAATATGTATTTATTGCTGATATTATAGAACAGATGGTTTAAGTCTTAACAATCCAACCATATAGAATTTCACTTGTAATTGCAAGTTGAAGTTTTGAATTAATATTTGTTTTTTAAATAACAGGTGTTGCATCGCTTTAGTCAGAATAATTATATCTATTAAAACAAATTATAAAATAAAGAATGTTAGTATTGTTCCTAGCAAAACTATATGTATAAATTAATGATTGTTTGTAATCATTATTAGGTTCAAGTGTATTTTAGTCACCTATAGGTTCATATATGTTAATTAATACGATGGAAGCATTTTAAGTTTTTACAAACGACCACTAGGTGGCGCTATTGAGATGTGTCATTACTATTTACATACGTAAAATCTGACATTTGCTATTGTGGAAACAGTGGCAGCTTAGAAATTGATCGAGTAGTTTGTTTAAAGTGAAGGTTTAAAAAAGCAATTTTGTGATAAAATGGGAATTTCACGTGAAGGTTATCGTTGGATGTGTTTTTTACGATTTTAGTAAAGGCTTAACTCAACAACAATGCATATAATAGCTTCGTTAGCTTTTGGTATTGAAGTACCATCAGAAAAGACTGTTTACAATTGGTTTGCAGAATTTCGTTGTGGTCGTTCGTCAGTCAGTAATGAACTTCGTGAAGGTCGACCAAAATCGGTTGTTATTCAAAAAACATCGATGCTGTGCGCAATATGTTTGAAGAAGATCGCCATGTGACTTACAGTGAGATAGAGGCATCCTTAGGCATATCGAAGACTGCAGTACATTCGATTTTCCATGTACATTTAGCTGTGAAAAAGATCTGTTCCCGATGGATTTTACATAATTTGACCCAAGCTCAAAAAAGACTCGTGTTAATTGGTGTAAGGAAATGTTTAAAAAATTCGACCAAGGAACTGTAAAATTCGTATACAACATCGCACCAGGTGACGAAATTTGGTTATATTCGGTTGAACCGGAAATTAAGCAACAATTCACTGGTTGGCTGTTCCAAGATGAACCGAATCCCACAAAAGTTGTTCGTTCACGTAGCACTTCCAAGAAAATGACCGCTTGTTTCTTCGGTTGTACTGGACATGTCGCAACCATTCCTTTAGAGGATAGAAGAACAGTTAACGCTGAATGGTATATAACAATTAGTTCGCCAGAACTCATCGACGAAATCAGGAAAAACCACCGAACACATCGCATCATTCTACGTCATGACAACGCCACCCCTCACACAGCACGTCAAACAATTGATTATTATTTGAAGAAGAAAAACATCGAATTAATGTCTCATTGCCCGTTTCACCTGATTTATCGGCTAACGACTTCTTTATGTTCCCCAATTAAAAAAAGTTTCTGGTTTTTATAAAAACTTAAAAGGCTGCCCTCGTACATATAAAAATGTTTGCAGTAGTTCAGTTCTAGTTGACATCCGCTTACATTGAAGTTTTCGTTATCTGCACAACAGAAGTATAGGTTTGATTATTATAATATTGTCGAATTTTAATTCCCTTGAACTTTTGATTGAAAGATCTTGTTAGCCAAATGTTAGTTTGGCATATACATAAAATTAAAGGATTTGCTTATATAATTGGTGTTTCCCTTTACCATAATGCAATCCTGGTTAAAAAATGCAGGTAACATAGATTAAAGCAACTGTTATTACTTTTGATGATCTCTTCATGAAATATATAACAATATGTATTGGTACAATTATTTTACATATATCATCAGGACCAGTAAACGTTTAAGCTGTTATGTGCTTTGTTAATTATCAATATTGAAATCTTATTTGCTTATAATTCTACATTCATATAGAATATTCATCTGTTGAGTTGCTGTTTGTAAACATTTCAGAAATTTTATTTCTAAATGTATAAATAAGCAATCTAACTCAAAGAAAAACTTTAGAATACAGATTTATATTTCCATTTCAGTAACCTGGAAAATTAACAAGTTAAGAGTAGGACCTGATATTGCCATCTGACGTGGAAATATTGAAATATTCGTTTGTTGTCGTTCCAGATAGCTTTAGTTCAGTAATGGAGCTTGGCGCTCAACCTGTAATAGTTGACCTTCTCAAACAGAGATGACGCTGCTGTAATATTTATACTTATTCTTACATTTGAAACACGACAAATGTGACAATATACTAGTTCAAATAACCAAACAAATTGTCAGACAATTAGTCATAATAAACATATATTTATTTTAGGAATTTTAAAATATAGAATACATAATTAACTCTAATAATAATCGTTAAAATCAAATATTACTAATAAAATAGCATAACAAACTTATCTCTAAAAGTAAGTCTTAAATTATCATCCAACAATTAAATACAACTTTGAGGCCTTTTATGCTACTAATTACCGATTATTTTTTACATTTGACAGTCGGATTAAATTTTAAGTATTGACGTTGTTTGTTTTTGAAATTGAACACAATAATTTATATCATGCTTCCTTAATTTAAGGTATTTACCTACTAAAACGCATTCAGTTCTTTTTGTTTTTGCTACTATTGACGTTTTCCAATTGCTCAATTATGAAGACCGTATATGTTTCTAATATTTTTATTTTTATTATAAAGACAAGCAAGTCCTTTGGTAAGAAAAAATCTAAGTCTTAAACAAACATAAACAATCAACTTATGAATTATACTTATATAAAAATTATATCACAAAATAGAGGGATATGATTACAACACTTATAATAGTAAATATGTTCCAGAATATCATCATCCTCTAATTCTATAACAATAAAATTTGGACAAGCGATATAAACTATTTTTTCACAATTTTATGTTATATCAATAGGATAAATGGAAGTGGCCCCTCGTAACATATATATGTTTAGTTAAATATGCTAGCAAAATCTAGACAAGTCCAGATTTTATTATTGCTTCTATTAGACACTTTGCGCCTCAAATTTTAGTTTAGGATTAAAATTCTGTATTTTAATATTAAATATTAAGCATAATTGTTAACATTTATATTAGGTTAATGAACATGAATAACGATATGTGAGTAAATTCACGTAGATTATAAGAGTATTTAAGTTCAAAAAGTTGCTCCGTGGCAAAAGTAAAGTATGAAATGGAAGTTCTAATTTAAAATTACTTCGAGCCTCAAACCAGCCTCATTCAGATATTGCTAAATGGACGCAGTTGGCTTTAGCATTAGAAAATATATGCAGCACATTATAGGATATTAGCTACAATACTAAACTCTTATTTCGAATTATTTAACACTATAACTTTTCAAATTGGCAATTTTCTGACTTTTTGACAATTTAAGAAAAATAATTTTCGTATCGGCATCTAAGGTGATGCTTCTGGCTGAATAAAAACTTAACCTCATTAGCAGTAAATATACATATAGCTATGAGGCGATCGTGGGCTAGAGGTTAGCGCTTTAGTCTTCTACGCCGTAGATCCTGGGTTCAATTCCCAGTATAGGAACATCGGATCTTTAACGGCCGTTCTCCCTAGCAAAGCAATATCAAACCAGCGAGGTATCCTGCCTAGTAAATTTTCTCTGGAGTAGAAATGTAGCTGTAGGTCCTTTATGTCTGTGGCACTTCAAACGCGCAACACGCAACAGGAGAGAAAATCGCTAAGTCTCCTAAGAGATAAAGCACTCGAAGAAAAAGATACATATAGCTGCTATACAGGGTGATTGGATATGTTGCCCCAAAATTTAGGGAATGGGTTCCGGTGATTAAAATAAACAAAAAAAATTGAATAAGCTGATAGAATCAATACGAAACATGGAGGGATACAAACAAAATAGCCAAAACATCAATATTACATGTTACGCGCCTGATATAGTACTACTATTTAACAATGAAAACAACCTACACTGACTTATGCACATATTTAACGCCTGGAAAAAATTATATCATGGAAATATCAGTCCTCCTCCTCGACTTCGTCCATCTTCACAGATAAGTGGTGATTATGGTTATTAGTTCTCTTCAAGTTGTGCTGTTACTCTTCTGATGGTGTCGCGCCAAAGTTCTCTGTTGGCGGTACTCCTTACTGCCTGTTCAACATTGGTATTCAAAAGAGTTTCAATTGTGTCAATCCAGCGGGTTGGTGACCTTCCTCTCCTTCGTTTGCCGTTAGGTTTTCCTTGGACCATGAGCTTTTCGAAGTCATCTCTGCGAGTGATGTGGCCAGAGAATTTCAGTATATTGGAATATATAGTGGTAGAGAGCCTCTGTTTAGGTTTTAGTTCATTTAATATGGTAACATTTGTTCTACGTGCTGTCCATGGAACTCTGAGCATTCTTCTCCACCCCCACATTTCAAACGCCTCTGAGCGCCAACGGTTAGCAGTCCGGACCGTCCAAAGTTTCTGATGCTTATTTAAATATAGAGAATACCAGAGTTTGAACAAGGTTAACTTTGGTGTTACGTGTAATATTGTGGCTTCTCCAAATTTTCGTCAGCTGGATCATTGTTGACCTCTTAATTGGATTTGGCGGCGGGCGGCGGGCTCGCAGCTGCCGTCGTTGGTTATAAGTGCTCTCAGATATACGAGTTTTTCTACTACTTCATAATTGCCTATGCTACCGATATTATTAATAGGAATATTTTCGAGTTCTCTGTTAATAATCATAATTTTAGTTTTTGTGTTATTTATTTGAAGGCCGTGTTCTGCCCTCATTCTTTCGAGTCTCCCCAATAGCGCCAGAAGTTCTTGTTCGTGTTTAGCTAATAATAAAGTGTCTTCTGCATAATGCAAATATGAGATCGGTTGGCCGCCTATAGAGATTCCTCCATCCTAATCTTCCAAAACTTGCTATAATATATTCACCATAGATGTGGTATAAGAGAGGTGACAACACACAGCCTTGTGTTACGCCTTTTTGTATTTTGCAGCTTGCGGAGTAGGCGTTTTCCATTATTATAACTGCAGCACTGTTGTCATATAGAGTTTTTATTATCTGAACTATATGTTGAGGTATACCCATGTCTATCATAATTGGCTATAGTAAATGCCATCGGACATTATCAAATGCCTTGGAATAGTCAACCTCACAGAGATACATGGGGGTATAATATTCTCTGGCCTTCTCTATCATTTACCGTAGATTTAAGATTAGTTCTCGCGCGCTTTTCCCCTTTACAAAGCCTGCTTTTTCTGGGGCAACTTGATGTAATATAAATGGTTCTAGTCTAGATTGAATTATGTACAACATGATTTTGCTTGCATGTGTTATGAGTAATAGTAATCGGAAATTATCGCAGTTGTTACTTGGGCCTTTTGTATGGAGTGGTATGATTATAGATGTAGACCATTCTATGGAGTGCCAAATATTTTTGCATTCATTCATTATTTTTTTGTAATTATCTGGAAGTGTTTTAAATATCTTGCCGTTAATTGCGTCTATACCTGGTGATTTATGTGAGGCTAATCTTGTTATAGCAGGTTCAACTTCTTCCATCAGTATGTCTGGTTCTTTTTCAGAAACATTCGTGGTTTATTCTATCGCATCTAAGACAGACCGTGTGCGAGCCTTACAGGATTTAGTTATTTCCTTAATATTTCGAAAAACTTCTCTGGTATTCAAAGAGTCTGTGTTTTTGTATTTCCTGACATACGGAATTAATGTAGTTATGTTTTCTACAATTCCTTTGTATAGATGTTGATAATCGGTTATATTCCGTTACCGTCTCTGTAGTGTTCAAACCGGATGCAAGGAGCTTTCTTCTTTTATTAATTATTTTGAAGGTGTTAGGGGTGATCCAAGGTTGGCGTTTCTTTGTTTTTGGAACTTTTTGGGTTGTGATAGCTGCTTGTGTTATTGCATATTTGACGTATATCAACAGGTCGTTAGAGTTAGCGGGAAATATCAGTCGATAAAACTAAAACAGTGGTAATAAGCAAGGAATCAGTTAGATGCAAATTGAAAGTCGACGGAGAGGTCATTAAACAAGTTATTAACTTTTAATCATTATCATCATTGACAGTCTATTTGTCCCACTACTGGGCATCGGCCTCTTATCTGCCACGTATTTGTCATCAGCGCTAAAGTAGAAACATGGGGGACCTACAGTTTAACGTCGAATACAAATGACAGAAATTCCAAAGAAGGTTTTTCGCATTAAGATCCCACGGTTGCATATAAACTTCTAATACCTAGGTGTAAATATATCCAGCGACCGAAATGTGATTGGAGCAGTGACCAACCAGGCCCTGAAAGCAACTCAAACAACAGGATGACTGAAGGATCTAGCTTGGACGAACACATATCGGACAGACGAAAGTAAAGTAAAACTATATAAAACTATGGTTACTGCAGTGCTTACGTATGCAGCAGAAACAAGGGAAACCAAACAGAAGATCAGGATAGTAGAGAACAAAATTTCAAGATCTATATTAGATTCAACACTTAGAGATAGACAAACTGACGAAACGATAAGGGAAAGATGCGGCATCTGACACGTAGTTAAATAACCGAGAACCCGAAGAAAAAGTTCATATCATATTAATCAAATGGATAACAGAAAGCTAGCTCCAATCTGCTATCATGGACTCCCTGGGGAATTAAGGCGACCAGGACGACCTCCCAAGAGATGAGTACAGAACTGAGTATCCCATCCGCAGAAGAACCGTAAAGGCATTGGCAATCAGGAAACTCCTAGCCAACAACTAGAAGAAGAATAAGAAGTTCTATAAACATATAGGTCTGGCACAGTATTTCCCCAGGACAATTGATTTTAACTTAAGGCATTATCAGATATTATGTCTAAACAGTATTTGTTGTGGCAGCAAAATTTCGATTTATTTTTACTGTTGAGAGTTAAAATTGTTTAGTAAAATATTACATAGGGGCCTCGGTGGTCTAGCGCGTTGCCACTCGAGGCCACAGCGAATTGCATTCGTTTCGCTGTGGTTTCGAATCTCAGCTGGAGCGACCGCATTTCGCTTAGTTACGTATAGAGTGCATGCTGCATAAATGGTTTGTGTGTAAGGGACGCCCGCACCCCCCTGAAGTAATGCGAAAGCGGTTCCGGGTTACTCATCGAGAATATGCTGATATGATTATAAGTTATGGGTACTGCCACAGGATCGCTAATTATGTAATTGCTGAATATTAACGTCGATATCCCAACAGAAAAGTGGCACCCAGAAATGTATACAGTCTTCATCAATGCAGGTGAAACTGGAATGTTTCCAGTGAATCGTATCTGAAAGGCAATCTGGTCCCCATAAAAGAAGAAATTCTTAACATGATACAGCGTACCCCAGGCGCATTCCAGCCAATGTTCAAATTCATCCAACGATGGCATAAGAAACTGTTCGTAGAAATAGAAACAGTGCCTCCAAAATTTTCAGTATGGTGATAATGCTTCGAGGCGACAATTTTGCAATTGTATAAATGACATCGTACACATACATACAGATACATTTTGTTCACCTATGATGCTCAATTCACCTATCATGGAGTAAATATCTGTCGAACGAAAATTATTGGTCAGATGAAAATCCGCATGCCACAGAATAGAGCGTAATTTTCAGCAACTATTCAACATTAACTTGTGGTGTAGTATACTTTATAATCATTTACTTGACACAGTTGGGCTAGGTGGTTGTCTGACAGGAGAAAGATATTTAGAATTTTTGGAAAATCACTTGAAGAATCTATTGGAAGATGTACCATTGGATATACGGCAAAACATGTGCTTGCAGCGTGTTGGGCTTATTTTACTCGTGATGAGAAATTACCTAAATAATCGCCTTCTCTACCATTGGATTGGCCGTGGGGTCTACAGAACAGGCCACCAAGGTGATCAGACCTTGATCCTTCCAATTATTGGTTTTCTGCGTATACGCAAATTCCCAGTTAATTACCTACAGTGAAGTAGGTTTTGTGAACCCTCTTTGCATGCATGCAATTCAAGAGGCTCGCCTACCCCGTCGAACAGAGAAGAGAAGTTCCACTACATGGTTTACGATTGTGTGACAACCGGGGCCGACGATTTTTACGTATCTTCCGAAGCACGACCGATTACATATGCCACTATAACGGTCCACCCATCCATGTGCTGACCAGCGTGAATTGTGCTGGACTATGAATACCGTTTGACCGGCGTCCTCAGTACTCCGCTATGGAACCGATTATTGTTTTTGAGTATGGTTAAAATCATTAGTGGATGCAAGAGAAGCAATGGTCGGTCGAATTGTCAATTGTGCAACAGTTCTAAGAGAAAATCATGGTGCACTCCAACGACTTACAAGTGCGATCCACGAGCAAGCTGATGTATGCATCGACGTCGACGATGGTTTTTCTAATTCGATGTAAAAAATAAATCCTTTACTCACTTATGAGATTATTAAATATCTTTGTAGCGAGTGGCAATCGGATCTATCTTTATAGAACTTTTTTTGTTTATTTTAATCACCCATGCCCCAAATATTTTGGTATTCTTCCAAATTACCCAGCATATATAAGATAGTTAACTCGCCTCCCAATGTGTCGCTCACCTGGATGTAATTATATTGTTGCTCAAATTAAATTTAGTTTTAACTTTTTATCACGTCTAAATACCCGACTAATAAAATTTCTAAAAAAAAACCAGACGAATTAACGTGAAAATGCGTTAATAATAATATGAAGGTAGACTAAATTCACTTAACATTTTGGTGTCAAGTTAAATTTTGTTACACTAATTGAAACATGTATAAATGAAGATCTCTTTACAAGACAAAGGAACGTGAAATTTTAATTTTTAGTATAATTGCATTACATTTATAGCATTTCTTTACAAAGGTTTTGTCAATACGGCTCAAATTTAATTACTTTAGAGTACTCCTTTGATGCAAACCTCGTTGTAGAAAGGAAAGAGTATAACATTGCAATGTCGAAACGGACTTTATTACCAACACAGCATTCCTCTCAATGTCAAGTAAACAGCAATTTGGCGGCTAGACAATATACAGGGTGTATGAGAAATAGGTACAAATATTAAATCCAATGGTAGATTGCAATATATACAAACTAGAAAAAAACATTTCTTTGGCAATTAAGATGTGAGAAAATAATAATTGAAAATTTTACCCAAAATTGTTTGAGTACCGCAGGATAATAACAAAAATTTGAGTTCAAGACATGTTATGCAAAGGAGAATAAGATAGAAGTGCGAAAAGTTTCTTATCACCTGCCACAAACCAATACTATTAGGTAGGTCAGTAACTTCTATTCAGTCCGTTGTTGTTATCACAAACCAGACAAGTTTTTACGTGTTTACCACTCTGGTTTTACTTTACAATTAGGTAACAACCTTCTACAGCTAAAATGCATTTTCTATGTATCATCAGTAGTTCTCAAACAAAATTTTATTTTATTTTTTAATTCATAAAAATAAACTTAATGATTTTTGAAAAGTGAATAGTACCACTGAATTCTACTTGAGCCAATCTATTAATGGTTTAAATATTTGTACCTATTTCTGATACACGCTGTATAGGGTGTAGCTGAATAGCCTGACCAAATTTTAGAGTCGTATTTTACAGTTCAAATTAATGATAAAAATGTTGATAAACGAAGAGTACTTCTGTGGTTATCTATCGTCGTCTTTGAAAGACGAAATCCTTTGTGAAATTTTCTGCAGATTGTGGAGCCAACCGAACAGCCCATAGTACTGCTGTAGAATAAATACAAGACGGATTGCTATTGATATTGACGCTAATCTACAAGCAATGACACCCTCTAGACATCTAAAAATATTTTTTTATAATTTTTGGTGCGGGCATTATTGATAATTAGGTAGATATTTGTTTTCAGCAGTGTGTCAAAATTATGAACAATTTTTGGGAGAAGAGATACCAGTATTGCTGGAGGTTGCCTCATTACAAGCACGCCGTAATTTACAATCCATGGATAGTGGAGTCCCTGGATAGTTTAGTCTTATGCACCACAATTTTTGAATACCAATTATATTACTCACTGAAGTACAGAAGCAGGGCCTATTGCACAGCCTCCACGCTCCCCCGATTGCAATCCTTGTGACTATTTCCTATAGGGATACCTACAAAATATTGTTTAATCTATGGTTACCCACTAAAGCTGTTCTTAGGTTTGTGTTTACCTTCCAAACAGTCCATAAACAACAGAAGAAGTTTACGATATGGTAATGTCTCTGCTTACTCTTCAAGCCTGTAGCTACTTAAATAACATTTACATAGCACGCTTATAATGAGGTTATATTTTGTTTACTCTTTAGAATATAAAGACCTTTATTTTTAATAGTATTGCAGCACGTATAAATGCAATTAACAGAAAAATATTCACACATTTGTGCATTCTGCTTAAACGAATCAAAATAATAGCATTTCTTATAACGGAAATGTTTCGAGCATAGGTATTAAAAGCCACCAGAATATAATGTTATGATCATGTCGTGACTTCACCGATAGGTTGTGCTGCTCGCTTTTCTATACTGTACCAATCACATTCCCGTTCTCGACTAGCAAACCATATAACCTTGAAAACGAATGACAATTTAGTAAGTTTCGTAACGAATGAAAGACAAAAATGTAATCTACATTACAATTCACAGCCCCCTGCGTCCTTACAATTATGTATAGATTTACTTTACATGTAATATGAAGTTGTTTTGAAGTCATAAAATACATTTTCCATATCACTTTACTTCCGACAAGGCCCAAAATTTCTTAATATTGAAGCTGAGTTTTACTTTAAACAGGTAAATATTTAACGGAAAGCTTTTAAATTCGATTTTAACTCTACTTTTTCGCTTGTCTGCTACTCGTAATGGGCGATCTACTTAAAGCACTAATACGAGGTGAAGTATTAGGAGAAGAAAGAGGCGAAGTTTGATTTATCGTAACGGTTACACTAGAAGCTTTAGGCGAAGACAACAATGGAGAATCTATGCTATTTTGGCAAAGTGAATTGTGTACCGGGGAGCCAAAAATCGAAGTGGTCAAATCATTATCATTAGGTGACGATGAATCAGGAACGTCGCTTCCATTGGTCGGTTTGGTCGCATTTTCTTCGGAGGCTTGAGCCGTGGTGGTGTCTTCTTCAACGCTTCTGGGAGCACCGTTAGCCGTGTGGTTTATCAGAGATTCTAAATCATCTGTGAAGAAATGGGCATCTCTTCCTTGCTGCTCCGGATCCACCATCCGGAAGGTTTCCAGGAACTCGTTGAGATCTACTAGGCCGTCTTTGTTCATGTCCATCAGTCGACACATGTCTATTAATTGGTCTTGGCTTATCGGATTAGGCATGTGTTCTCGAATTAAATTACAAGCGTCGGAGAATTCTTCTAAACTTATAAAACCTGCAAAAAGGAACATACATGAGGAAACAACGTTTTGTTTGATGTTCACATGATATATATTATATATACAATATTTCGAAAGAAGAATGTTTGCTTGTTGTCTTTATTATGCAGTTTAAGGTTTTATTGGTAATGTTTAATGAAAAGTTCTAAGAATAAATTCAACAAGCATCCATAACCCCAAGAAGTAATTTGTCAGAAACCTCATTCAAGTATATTCTTCAGGCAGCTGTAAGGGAATAATTATATTTTTGCGTAGGAAAGAATTGCAGAACTTCCTTTGAGAAAAGTAAATACAAATTATAAGAAGTTGTTAAAAAATTCAATTATGTGATAAGATTTCATTAAATAAGGTAATATTTGTGTAATCTTCTGCTTCTAGGAAAAACGAAAGTTAATGTAGGATCGAAAATAATCTGATGTTAGATGAGTTTAGCCTGATTTGCCTCGTAAAGGAGAATTATTTTATTATTTTATCTCGAAAGTATCTTACTGAAGCATGAATATAAATATCTCATATAGTTGGAATGGTAGTTCTTTTGCTTAAAGGAAAGCATCTTTCAGTTCTTGAACAGGTTCATATCAGAAAATTACAATTTTATATTTTGCTACATCGCTGCGAGGTTGCTTCTTGTTTCAAATTTTATTGATACTCTTTCCTTATAGAGTTTGTAATATACAAGGAATTCCAACTAAAACAGTTCGTGCTAATAATTCTGTACAAAAATCGGCCAGACAGGTTGATAATAGTATGAGGGGGGACATGTTTTACCATGTAAGTGATCTATTCTACTACCTCCGAACCCCTATCACCACCAAGCCCAAAATCTTAGCTGACATGGAGTGTTGAGTGATAGTTCATTTGTGAAGTTTGTGCTTCAATCTGAATATTATTTGCCATTCTGTCGATTTGCTTGTGCAGGATGAAACTCCTGCTCATTATGTTGTCTCAGTCAGAGGTCCTGTGGAGTGGTTATCTGGGCATCATCACCAGGTCATCTGATCTCACCCCACGAGATGTGTTTCTGCGGGATTACCTAAAAACTAAGATCTGAGCCAGAATTAATGACGATTGTCGTTCATTAATTCCCGAAATGTTTGTTCGGTTGTACTATTGCATAGAAGTTGATGGTAGCCATCTTGAACATTTAATAAAAAATCCTGAACGCTTTTTTCAAATTTCTGAATTGGTCATTTTCCATACGCATTCTAAATTTCAAAATGTCATTTTACAAAAACGAATCGAAAGATTTTGCGAAGAATTTTCAAATTGTACGAAGAGCAGAAAAACCTTTCAAATGCATTGTCATTCGACACCTCATGTAATTGAAAATTTTGAGGTTGACGGTGGTGGAGAAAAGGGAGATGAAGAAATTTAGATGACTTACATGGTAAACGATGTGTCCCTTCAAACTATTGTTGACTTGTCTCGCCGGTGTTGATTTGATCAAATCGGACTGTTTTAGTTGGAACACCCTGTATAACTATTTATCTATTTACTATTTAAAAAGTAGAATTTAGCTTGTCAGCAGCTCTGTGTATTAAGAATAGGCGCATAGGAAAATATGGTTTCAATACTAATGACATAATTATTTACTTTAACCCAAAATTCTACAGACACAAGTTTTCACCTAATTTTCAACCCAGATAGCCCATTAGAGAATGAAAAAATCAAAATGTGTATATATGGTTCCTTTATATTTGGTGGAGGATTAACAATCAAGCTCAAAGACTTTAAAATAATAGCAGAGCGTTCTAATATGCTACAAACAGAACTGGAAAACGCAGGAGATAAATATGTATACAGAGAGGGAATATACACGACACAGAAAATGGAATACAAATTAGAAATACCGCAAAAGAGCCAGAAAAACGAAATGAAGAAGCTGTGAATAGCTCAAAGAGAAATTTTGTAACAAGAAGAGGTTTTTTTGAAACACAAAAAAGTGGTTGATAACGGTTTGGAGAAGAAAATACAACCTAACTTCTGCAAAAGTAAAAGATATCTTAGGAAAATAAAGAAGAAAATGAGAAACGACGTAACATTTGTAAATGGTGCACACAAAATCTTATAAATATTACGATAAACAATTAAAGTTGATTCACGATGGACAAAATCCTACGAGACGAAATCGAAATTAAAAATAGGTTAAGTAAATATTAATTACCAAAATATGGCATATCATGATATACATTAGCGTATACAATCAGAGATTTTGCTCAAAACAAACTGAGAATACTGCGTTTTCGCTTTATGCTTACAGTGCAATAGAAAATTTTATTTTTCTGTGCGCCTGTGAGCGTTTAGCACAACGTCCACGCAAGGTAGAGAAATATTAAAAATATGGATCTAACATTAAATTTTCTAGAAATACTGCGAGGTTTGCTAACAATCGCCTGTTTTCGTACTATACGCGTAACACACACATAAGTAACTTGGTCAAGAAATTTATTAAAGGCAGTAGAATGTAAGTTTTCAGAAATCTCGTGCAAATAAATATACCAGATATGGTTCTAGGTGAAAATTCCGAAACAAAAATCCCGAAAACAAAAATCTCGAATGACAAAAATCTCGATTGATAAAAATCTCGAAAGACAAAATCCCGAAAACAAAAATCTCGAATGACAAAAATCTCGAATAATCCAGATTTTGTAGTTTTTAAGTTGTATACGTATTATACAGCGTGATATAATATCTCTGATATGATTCTATTTAATTTTTGTTTAAAAGTTACTATTTTATTTTTATTCTATTTAATTATAATAATAAACATTGGACATGCGCTGTGGAAAAAATTATACATTTAAGTTGAAATTGTGGGCAATTCCTCTTAAAAAATCTATACTGTTGGTGTCAGCATATCGAGCAACACAATTTTGTAGCCGGACTGTCACATCGCTGTAATGTTTCTTCTGTGCAAATACATTACTTCCCTAATATATTGTTCAATTGTGATGTCATTTAGCTGCTGTTCGTTTTTTAAGCAGTCTATCAAATTCCAAATGTTTGGATGGTTGTTATCTGCAACAACTTCGTTAAACCGCCTATGCTATCCGTCAACGCAATTGTTTGTTCGTGGTAAATCTTCTTGCACTGCGTTATGACAGTTCCACATATCATGTAGGAACAGTGGTCGCCTACGGCAGCGTCTTTGAGCTCGACCTATCCGAGTGTCTTCAAAATAGTCTATTATATATCGAAGGTCTTCAAATTGCTCTGTACAATAATCCCTACAATTCTTCTCTGAAACCTATATCTATGATTGGAAACGAATATTTACAATTCGAGATTTTTGTCATTCGAGATTTCTGTCATTCGGGATTTTTGGCATTCGAGATTTTTGTCATTCGAGATTTTTGTTTTCGGGTTTTTGTCTTTCGAGATTTTTGATTCGGGATTTTTGTTTCGGGATTTTCACCGGACTTCACCAGATATGCTATATATAAGTAGGACAAACGAGCATGTAAATCATAAATATGTACAACAACGATATCTAGGTAATATACATAAATACGAGGAAGATAATGGCAGTTAGTAGAGGAAAAATAATTGAAGAAAAGTGAACGGTATATAGCAGAGACATACTGGATGAAGAAGGTCTGTGGACGATTATCAGCATAAATATCAATCGGATAAAAATAACAACACAACAGTATCATTAACTAAACAAAATGATAATTACTACGAAAGAGAGAAATGTATACAAGAACAAAAGTACAAATGTATGATGCAGTGTCAGTAGCAACAGTAGAATTAAAAATATATCTAGCGAATATTCTAGCAAAATTAAGGACACGAAAAAATAAAAATCAGAGAAGAAGCCAAAGAAACATTGATCATAAATAAACTAGAGGAAAAACAGCTGACATGGTGTGCTAAAATCTACCCATAGAATGGTAGAACTCAAAAAAATCGGCAAAAAAAAGTACGCAGGCCAAGATAAACTAAAATAATAAATAATAAAGGAAATAGTTGATAAAAACGGAAATCAATAATAGAAATGAAGAGGATGGCAGACAGTTAAAGACATGAAGATGATAATTATATCGTGATATGACATCGACCTCAATATTGACATGCCGCTTAGAGAAGGTAGCAGAAGAAGAAGAAGAAATTCTGATAAATTAAACATCATATATTATTGTTAAAGGTTTGACTATTATATTTTACATCCAACCAAAATTGTGCGTGTGGTGATTGTTAACATGACTAAATACTCGTTAATCAGTCGACAGTAATCTGGCACAGGATTATTTTCATATGTTCCATTGAGGATTAAAATACATTTTAACAAAAGCCAATTAATTATAATCGTGCACTACTGCATTGCTACTTTCGGAATGCTATTAAAATTTTCCATGGTCATAATGTATTCGGAAATCAACGAAATTTTGGATTAAAGAAAACGCCGTTTAACGTAAACTTGCTCAATTTTCCTGTTATACTTAGAATAGGCGAATACATCGACGCTACCAAAATCTGTACGCAAGACAACAATATTATTTGTACTTTTCTAAAACAAACTGTTAATCTATCACGGAGGTCAACATAATTTCGAGATTAAGTGTATAAGCAATTCAACAAAACATATTTTTGAAGATACACTGTAGTGCCTCTAAAGATAAAGAATTATTTCTACCAAAATTCAACAATTCCTGTTTTTTCAAAAAGGTTAAGCGTTTCTAAAATGTTGCCGTTTGGAATCAGACAATGTAATTATTTTGCGTGACCGGCGATTTTTAGAATAATCAACTATCCAGTTATTACTTTAAATGATGCTTTAGAAGAAATTTAACTATATTATAATGAAAATAGCTTAACTTAAATTTATTAAATTCTAATACCGCGAGGCACCTGCTCTGGCAGTAATAACTGCCTGCACTTTGCTGGCATACTCTCTCAAAGCAATCTCCTCCTTGGTGTATATCAACGGCTAAATTTCGCTGTTCTATTGTTAAATGGCTTCTCTGCATTTTTGTTTATTATTAAGAACACAAATGTAACACACCAATTAAAAAAGAATGAACAAAAAAGATCTTAAGAAGACAGGAAAGATTATTTAATCAAATACACAAACTTTACTTGACGCTAATACGGTTAAATAATTGCAACTGGATTCGATTGTTTTTTGTTTTAACATCAACATTGCCGCTTGCTCTAATTATAAATAATAGGAGATCATTAGCCGCCAAATATAAACATATATGCTTTATATAACAATATCCCAAATAATTTTTGAGTAGTTCATATCAACCAATTTTAAATACTGTCGCTGAACATCCTAGCTGCAGTACTAGAGAAATTGCAAGATTACTTAAAATTAACAGCAATGAAACAGTTCACCAAGTTTTAAAACACAACAGCCAATACTCCTACAGGTTTTGTAAAGTGCAACCTTTGTTACCTGGAGAGTATTTGCAAAGACCAAACTTCTAAAATACCATTTTGTATACGTATGAAGCAACATTTAGTAAGAATGGAATATTCAATAGCCACGATTTACACGTGTGGGCGCACGAAAATCCACATCATAGACGCTTGTTTGGCCACCAATATCGTTTCTCACTAAATATTTGGCTAGGAATAATTGGAATGAGAATAGTTTGGCAGCATGTCTTACACAATGGATTAAATGCCGAAGGTTGTCTGAATTTTATTAATGAAAAAAATTTAGGTTTGTTTGAGGATATGCCACTAGGTATTAGGCGTAATATGATATATCAACATAACAACCCACCAGCCATTACAGTCGTGCAGTCAGAAGATGGTTAAATGACAATTACCATCAGCGGTGGATAGGTCGTGGTGATGCTATAGCATGGGCTTCCAGATCTCAATATTTTGGATTTTTTTGTTTGGGTATTTATTTAAAATATAGTGTATCAAACGGCACCACAAACCGTTGTAAGAGGATTGTTCGATAACTACGTGGCCTAACACAGAGATGGCGCGAATGCGAAGGAATCTTCTTTAACATTCTGTAGAACTATCCTTTATTAGATTAAATATGACAGTACAGAGCGATCGAGTAAAAGTGCGCGAGATAGCAGACATAGTGGGTATCTCAAATGACAGTTTACACAGAATTTTAACTGAAGAATTGGAAATGAAAAAATACTCGGCGCGTTGGGTCCCGCGGTTGCTCACATCGGAGCAAAAATTGAATCGTTCGAGTGTTTCTCGCGACCTTTTGGCACGTTTTCGCCACAATCCGAAGGATTTTTTGCGCCGTTTAATAACCGACGATGAAACCTGAGTCCACTATTATATTCCCGATACCAAAGAACAGTCCAAACAATGGGCACAAAAAGGTTCACCACCACCAAAGAAGACAGGAACGGTTTTCTCAGCAGGAAAGGTTATGGCAACCATATTTTGGGATTCTCATGGAATTATCTTGGTCGACTACTTAGAAAAGAGGAAAACAATAAATGGTGAGTATTATGCCAATTTGTTGCAACAACTTAGAGACACAATCAAAGAGAAACGGCCTCATTTGGTAAAGAAAAAAGTGCTTTTCCGTCAAGATAACGCACCTGCCCACAAGTCTGCAATTGCAATGGCCAAAATTCATGAATTAAGATTTGAATTAGTGCCCCATTTGCCTTATTCCCCAGATTTGGCTCCCAGCGATTATCATCTGTTTCCAAACCTGAAAAAATGGTTGCGGGGTAAGAGATTTTCGTCTCATTCCAAGGTGTCCTGCTGTAAATAGCTATTTCGAGGACTTGGATTCATCGACCTACAATGAAGGCATTGCTAATTTGGAATATCGTTGGAATAAGTGTGTTGAGCGAGCAGGAGACTATATTGAAAAATAATTTTTTTTTTCTCGAAAAAAACTTGCGTTTTCTTTGTTAGGCCACGTAGTTATCGAACCATCCTCGTAGAGCTAGAACGAAGAATGCTGTTCAGCAAATTACGCGATAAAGTGTTGATAATTCCATTCCACTAATGGTTGTTGCTTGTTTCGAAGGAAATGTCACTCACTTCGAACATTTACTCTAGTATTAGCTATTGTATCACAAGTTACATTTTAATTGCTCCTTTTGGATTCGTCGACCTTTCCGCGGTATTGACATTCCCGAATCGATACACTGTTGGCGATATTATGGTTGATATTGGTATTTGTAAAATACCAAGTTGCCAAATTTACATTTTTTAAGTTGTTCTGTCGAGAAGTAACTATGAATCTGCGAACCTTTACGTTATACGATTTTTTCTTATTTTCGTCCAGCAAATAAAACTACGTGAAGATTACACAATAGTTTTTACACACCCTGTAGAGTTATTTGCCGTGCGTAAGCTAGTTTCAAATCCCACGAGTTAAATTTCAACAAAAATGCAACTGAATATTTAGAAATATTAGAAAAACTTTGAAGTCAACATTTTTCATTATTATTGATGTTGAAATTTTAATTTAATCAGAAACCTAGAATTTGAACTAAAACTACTAAACTCCTGATTTTGACTGCAAGACTTCATATAAATGTCAGGTAATCTCCACTTCAAATATTTAATTTAAAGTTGATATTTAGAAATTAAAATTTACTGCGGGATACACTGTAAGAGAATTCTCTAAAAAAACCCAAACTGAAAACAAATAAAAAGTCAATAAATGAGGAGGAGGATATTAATAGCAGCTGGGAGAAACTAAAAGACAACATTAAGGAAGCAGCATTCGAAGCATTATGCATTAGATCATAAACAAAACAAAGAGAGGGCCCAGTAAAACCCTATGGTTTTGTAAAGAAGTAAAAGAACATTGCCAAGAAGAAAAGAAAGCATATTTAAAATACAGAACACTGGAAACCCCAGAGTCTTACCAACAGTACAAGAGAGTCCGAAACAACACCAGAACGATGGTAAGGTAAATAAAGAATGAATACTGGGAAATTTTCTCCAAAAGAATGGAAAACGGCTTCTGTGGACTGCAAAAGCAGATATGGCGACTCATCAGGCAGCAAACGAAAGAGGTAAATGAGTTCATCGGAACCAACCAAATAAGAACAGAGACATGGGTCAAATATCTAACTGAACTCTATAAAAATGAAGATTCTGGAATTGAACCGAACACACCTGAAATAGTAATCACAGGTGAAAGAGATATCTGAAAAGAAAAAGAAAGCTTTCTAAAAATACAGGACAAGCGGAAGCATACAAGATCGCGAGAACTATGTACGAGAAAGAATCCTGGCTAATGCAAAAATAAAACAAATAAAGGAACACTATTTTTTTTATTTGTTACCATGGATATTTACAATCTGTTCAAATAGAGAACAATAGGTAAATTTTGTGACTTAATAATATGGACATGTAGAGATTGATCCTGTGATCCTTCTCTTTGCAACTTACTACCTGATAATTAGGTATTTGGGTACATGGTATTTACAATATACTAAATCTACCTAATTGGATCTAGTAATTAAGTCCGCCGGCTTGAAACGTTTCAGCCGCCTAACTTCCCCGCTGATGTCTGTTAAGTTATTAGCCATTTCATTAGGATGGATTTCAAGTCTGATGATATTTCACATACTGTTTTTTGATTTCGTCACGAATGGAGGGAACTTGCAGATCACGCTCAATTACATAGTTTGGCACATACCAAGGGGCATCCGCCATCACTCGAAGCACCTTACTTTGGAACCTCTGCAGAATTTCGATATTTGAAGTACTGGCGGGACACTATTGGAAAAGCTGTACAAAGAATATGGAACGGGATTTATATGCGCGCAGAAAAAGGTTTGGAAAATGCTCAGAAATAGGTAAGCTGAAGTAAATGAGACAATAAAGATCAACAAAATTCGAACCGAGCAATGGAAGGAGCACTTTGAAAAGCTGTATAAAAATTAAAAAGACGAAAATATGACACTAAACGAAGAAGAACAAATGGTAACGATAACTAAAGAAGAAATCAAAAGGGCTATGAGTACACTGAAAAACAGAAAAACGGTATGGATGACATCAGAAATTAATATCTAAAATAAGGAGGAGAAAACCTAATCAGAGAACTAGAAAAATTATTCAATCTTAGATCAAATCTGGCAACATACCGCAAGAATGGAAAGTCAGCGTAACCATACCAATCTTTTCGAAAGGAGAGAAAACCAACCCTGATAACTACCGTGGTATCACTTTGTTAAACCCGACCCATAAGCTACTATCCAAAATCATGCTGGAGAAATTGCCACAACATATACATATAAATGAAGAGCAACAGGGAATCAGACCAAACCGGTCAACTACTGACGCTATATTTATAGTAGGTCAGATAGTCGAAAAGGCGATTGAATTTAAGGCTCCAGCCTTCCTATGTTTCGTTGACCTCACGAAGGCATTTGATCGCGTAAGGCTATGTGATGTAATATTAATTTTCAGAGAACTTGAAGTACCTTACAGAATTATTAAGATTATTCACGATATGAATTTTGAAACTAGTAAAAAGACTCTGCAACTCCGGCATACGACAAGGAGACTCCCTGAGCCCCGCACTTTTTAGTTTAGTAATGAACAAATTAATAGATAGCGTTAAAGATCTACCTGGATACCGAATGGGCCACAAGAAAAGAAATATGGTGTGTTACGCTGATGTTGCAATACTCATGGCAAATACAGAGGACGAGCTACAGAGTCTCTTACATAGAATGGTTACGGCATCCAAAAGTTATATGAGTAATATATAGTATATAGTAATACGAATGTATCAAACACAAAAACAAAGTCTATGACAATCGCTAAAGATCCCATACGCTGCAAACTAGAGCTATAGGGGTATATGATAGAGCAGGTCATGAAGTTTAAATAGAAACAACTACGAAGAAATAAAACGACAAACTTGGAATGGGGCCAGAATATCAGGATTACTTAGAGACCTAACATGGCGTAACAAATACCTATCCGTTGACAGCAAGGTGAAAATATATAAGACTATAGTCAGGCCAACACTAGTCTATGGATCAGCAACTAGAGCAGATACAAAAAGAATAAAACAACGCTTGCGGACAGCAGAGATGAGCACACTTAGGACCATTATAGGAAAGACCAGAATGGACAGAATAAGGAATCAACAGATTAGGGAACAAGGTAATGTTGCCGATATAGGAAAATTCTTAAAGATGAGGCATAAAGAATGGAATGACTATGTAGAAAGAGCTGAAGACAACACATTAATAAGGATAGCAAAGAACTCGAAACCTCTAGGAAAGAGACTACCAGGAAGACCACCAAAACGATGGACTGAAAGCTGGCTAACTTCTTCAGCAGACTCGCCATAAAAATTTTCAGAAGGGTGAAGAAAAATAGGTTGTAAACCTATAATGAAAAAAGAAGAAGAAGAAGAAAACACACAGGTAGAGACAACAGACGTAAAGTGAGTATTAAGAAAGCTAAGGAATAGGAAAAGCCCAGCCCAGGACGATATCACCAACGAGCTACTCAAATACGATGGAGATAACCTCACTCAACAATTAACCCCTTGATCAACAAAATATTCTCCAAGCACAAAATTCCAGACGAATGACGGACCACCACTAAGATCTTCATGTTCAAGAAGGGCGACAAAAAGATACCTACAAACTACAGAGGGATCAATCTCCTTAGCACTACCCTAAAACTTACCACAAAGGTCATAACAAACAAAATAAATGACTCCATTTCTCTGAACAGAAGAACAACAAGGATTCAGGTCGGGTAGATCCTGTACGAATGCCATATTCATTATAAGGCAAATGGCAGAAAAATCGATTGAATACAACAAACCAGCCTACAGGTGTTTTATAGATATAGTGAAAGCATGCGATCGTGCACAACTGAAAGACGTAGTACATCTCCTGTACGACAAACAGATTCCGTACAACCTAGTCATGACAATTGAAAACATCTATAAAGGAAATAAAATCCGAGCCAAAATAGACGGGGAACTCACCGAACCTATACCAGTGGACAACGGCATCCCATGGGGAGATTAATAAAACCCGCTTCTGTTCAACATAATCATGGATGAAATAATAAAGAAAGTACGGAAGTTAAAGGGATACAAAATGGATGACAGTGAAATCACAATCTTGTGTGTTAAGCCGATGAAGCAGGGTTAGTAGCGGGGAACGAAGATGACCTACAAAGGCTTCAATACCTATTCAACAAGACGGCTAAAACATTCAATATGGTAATATCCGCTGACAACAACAAATGTACGACAATCTCTAAAACACCTCTCAGATGTAAGCTAGTCGTCGATGACAAAATTATACGGCAGGAAATGAATTTTAAATACTTCGGCATAGAAATATCAGGCTATGGAGACGTTAAAGCAAAAGTAACGGAGCAAGCGACGAAAGCAGCAAGAATAGCAGCATGCCTAAACAACACAATATGCTGAAACAAACATATTGGAATTGAAGCTAAGTCCAGAATTTACAAACCAAACGATTATTGGAAACAACCGAAATGAAAGTGCTGCGCAGAAGAGCTGGGAAGACACTATTGGATGGAGAAAGGAACGAAAATATCAGAAGAACATGCAACGTGGACAATGTCAATGATTGGGTATTAAACAGAAAAGGGAATGGAATGAACCCATCAACCGAATGAACGATGAAAGGATTGCTAAGATGGCACGAGACAAATCACCAGCAGGCAGCAGAAGCGCAGAATGCCCTAGAAAACGATGAAGTGACAACCTCCACATTAACTGAAGATGAACGAACAGGCAATTTGCCTAAATCAAAGAAGGAAGAAGAAGAGGAGAAGAAGATAAATTAAAAACTTAAATTCAAATTTATAATTGAAAATTAAATGTCGAAATTGATGAGATTCAGATTTGAGATTATGATTTAGCGTTGACATTCCAAATATCAAATTGATGTCTAGAAGTCGGGATGGAAATTTAAGTTCGATTTTGCAATTTCTTGTGTTAACTCTAGAATTTGAAGCCCAACTGAGGTATAGTACAACTTTAAAATCGCAATTTTTAAGTCTACATTACGAACTGAAATTTGAAGTCGAACTCTAGAGTTTAAAGTCAAATTTTTGAAGTTTGTAGAAATTTTAAATTTAAGATCTCAACTTTGCTCAAATCGTTACCTAAGTTGAACTTGAACTATTAAGTTCAAAGATGAAATAACAGGCTGACATCGCGTTTATTTTACTACTTTCTTTATTTAGTAGTGGTATTGAACCTATAAGGGTCACCTGTTAAAATTTTGTTCAATATTTTGAATCTCTCAAAGTTCTCAACTTGAAATTTCAGACCTTCATTTCGATAATGAAATCAATAATTTAAACTTAAACTCGAAAAACAAGATTAAACGTTTCAAGTCGAGGAATTAAGTTCAATCTATCAAATCAAAATCGCAAGTTAGTTTTGAAGTGAAAATTGTAAGTTGAAATTGAAATCTAGGGTTTCAAACAAGTTTTAACATTCCAAGTGGAAAAACTAAGAGCAAGGTTGAAATTTCGCGCTTACATACGAGACCTCCAATTTAGCGTCGTGATCTTGACAAGCTTCCTTCATTTTGTTGGTTGTTTTTCAATAATTATGTTTAGATTAGACCAGCTAATTTCTCGACTGGGTCAGTAGTTCTAATTGAAATTTATTTTGTTGTATGATGGTAACGGTCTAGTGCAACGAACAATTTATTAAAGAAGATAGAGAAGGTCCCTAATTGGGTATTATTAAACACTAATTACAATAAACTCACTGTAAAGCAAAATCAGCGTGCTGTCCTAACGGTTACAAAGCAATAGTGCTTTACAGATATTTTTATTAACGTGGTGTAGTGGACGTTTACAAAAGATAATTAAATAAGGACATTGTTTGCTTGCTGTACTCAAAAACAATTCGATGAGCGCTGCAAACTTTCCGGCTGTCTGTCGCAAATATTACTTAGTTTATAATTTAATTTACTGGACGAACTATAATTGCTAGAAAGCTTCACGCCAACTCGATTAAAATCTCAACTACGGGAAAATCAGTATAGTACTCAATTTAATCAATCAACGTCCACGAGCGTTTGCTCGCATTAATGTAGCAATTAATATGAAGTACGTACTCTTAAGGAAGTTTTGCAGAAGTAAAAGCAAACTCGAATGAAAGCTCTTTCTACCTTAAGTGTTAGAAGAGTAATGTAGTTACTGTTAAATTCAGTTTTTCTCTCCCAAGCTCGTGTTACTAAATGGTTTATCATTTTCTCTACGATTGGCGAAATTCTTACCAGAGTTGTCCTTATCGATTATTCTGAAAATTGCCTCTAAGCTTGTTTTGTTGCGGTACAACGTTTCCACTACTGTGTTTGCTCCTTGGACGGTCTGAAATGGAAACAAAAGATTAATTAGCATGCAAATTTCAATTAAAGAGGAATAAAGGGTAAATCTAGTATTTTTTAGAGATATATTAGGCTAAGAATGTGGTAGACTGCGCAACTGGTAAACCGCTTGATTCCTGGGCAAACGTCTTAGTTCCAAACTAAGGCTGCAACCATTCGTACGAAAACCAAATCCGGCTTTGGCAATTGAGGAGTTTACATGTCCAAACCTTCTCCATATTTCAATAGTTCGTATGTGACGGTATACGATTGTTAGTTTTGTTCTATCTTAGCGCCCGGAAAAAGTATGTGGCAGAAATAAAATACATTTGGATTAATCGCATGACTACTTTCAATGCCAGTTGGAGAAAGATATCTTAAATGTATAATTAACAATACAAAATATGGGTATAAAAATTCTTTAATAATTTCAAAAGCGCTTGGATATTTCGTTAAGATTATGTAAATTATCCACAGAAAGTGTGTATTTAATTTTAGTGTTTCTTCTTCTTCTTCTTCTTCTTCTTTTTCTTCTTCTTCTTCTTCTTCTTTTTCTTCTTATTCTTCTTCTTCTTCTTCTTCTTCTTCTTCTTCTTCTTTTGCCTTATTGAGTCCATATCTGAACATAGGCGTCTTTCATGGTAGTGGTTACTGATGATTAAACGAAAAGTCTATAATTTAAAGGTGAATCCCAGTAGCTCACAAGATATTGAACGTTTTCCCTCTTATGGTTTCCGAAATTCCCAGAATGGACATTTTATCTAACTTACCTTGTGAAGAAGAAATATTGAACCATCATTAAAGTTCGGTCACATCGTCTACAGTTGAACGGCAAAAATTTGGGAAATTTTGTTAAAAGCCGACTCAGAGTTGACGAAAATTTAGCATTGTAAGCTTTTTTTATATGCTAAGTTCTTGTCAAATGCAAATGCAATGGCGTGTCTATATTTTTTAATTGTTTGAAATGTAACAAAATGAGATATACACAGTGTTTCAAAACGTATACCGGCAATATTTCGAAGACGAATTCCAGAACTTATTGAGGGTAGAAAAGTCCATATAAACATGCGTCCTAAACTTAACCGCTAACGAGTTATTGTTTATTTCATAATTTATGTGGCTGGAATTGTAGTTCAACAAATTTTATTAAATAAATCTTTTTTTAATACATTTTAATTATTTGACAAGAAATATTCAAAATTATCTCCATTGTGTTCGACACACAAAGCCACACGTCGCAGAAGAGATCGTTGCGTTCTTAATATGGTTGCTGGGTTATTCCTAATAATATCGGCAGTCTGCTGCATTCTACTATCTAATAATGTAGTCAGGTCCGGCGAACATGGTGGCGATACGACGGGTCCTCCTCCGTCAATCAACTTCCCGAAAAATGTGCATTAAACCAAGCTCTTACACGAAGACATTGATGTGTTGGTGTCCCATCATGTTGATACCACATTGCTGTTCAAATAGTCCAATCAGATGATCATTAAGAAACCCGCTATCATATTAACACTAAATATACATATGTTGAAAATGCGAGCGTCTTTTTAAATGAGGATTTTTTGCAGCCCATTCATGAAAATTGATAATTATTGATACCATCTCGTGTGAAAAAAGCTTCATCGGTCCATAAGATATGCGATATCTTTTTGATTACTTCGTACCCAATTACAAAATCGTAAACGAGTTTCAAAATCATTACCTATAGCTTGAACTCTTTCATGATGGTATGGATGTAAGCGAGCACTTCTTATTATTTTCCAAACCTGGTTTTTACATATTCCAGTACGTAATGCAATTCTTCGCACACTTAAAGACGATCTTCTTGTAATAAATCAAGAACTTGTTCATTATCGTTTACGGTCTACACATAACTCCTTGGCCGACTGCATGTCTTGCAATGATAGTGCCATATCCCCTCAGCTGACGATGTGAATGAAAGAAATCTGCACGCGTAAGCAGTCTTCTATTGGGATATCTTCTACATTGTTCCATACCACATTCTTTCACAGACCAATATTTCATAATGTCAAAGTTATGAAGTGATGAACACGTGTCACGGGCAGTAAGAAAAAAAATTAATGGATAAAAGTGACAGGTGTATCCATTCCAATTCAAGCCAAGCCCATTACTAAAACATCAAACTGACAATATTCAGCCTTCCACCACTGGATATTCAGATCCGAATAAGAATTTTTCTATGAGGGTAAGAAAGTGTTATGGTACCATTGAAGCACATATCTATTTAACGTATTCCTTCCTAAGATTTTGAGGCCGATCTCGACCAATACCTATAGTTTTGAAGATGATTTTCTACCTTCTACTTCTACTTTGTGCCAAGCTCTGACGAAGATGGCTCAGAAGAATAGTCCGCTTATGCAGAAACCAAACAGGGGAAAAATAGAAGCAAATTGCAAAGTAATTAGGCGGGGTGAAGATCTTTAAAATATTGGGATGAGAAAACGTTGGAGTAATAGAAGCGGAAAATAATATTGAAGAAGTAGAATCCGAAAATAAATGTATCAGAAATTAGTAATATTAATTCTGGACATAAAAAGGTAAAAGAGTTTGATATGAAAGAATAAATATATTTCAAGAAGAAGGTTCCAATGTCAAGACAAATGGAAACGAAGAGCCGAAGCTATAACGAAGCACAAAAGATTGGACTATATGTCACAAAAAGGAAAATAAGTTTTCGGAAAGGGTCCAAATTTTAGTGTTCTTTCTGTGACAGTTGCAGATTCAAAAGTATCACAGGCAGTAACTATTTTCTGCCTTCAGTACACTGGATGTAAACGCCAAAAGGAGTTTTCTTTTTAACTGCATTGCATCCAAATAAATCACAAACATACGAAAGGGCAAAAAATCACACAGCCCCTTCGTACGAATGTAAAGTCGCAACTGACAAGAACATTATTAGAGTTTGAAAGTAGATGTTATGTTCGTTAGAGTTTTTTAGCCTTTGAAATTTCCCATCTGTGCCGTTTCCCCTACTTATGTAGTCTGCCGATAAATGCCGAAAAAAAAGCAGTTCTTGGAACTCTTCGCTTGCAGGTGCGCCGGAAGGCATACGTGCAAAACGATTGATCTAGAAAAATTTCTTTGGGTGAGAGTTTTTGCGGCCGGGGGAAGTCAGTGGGCGCTAGCCTCTGGGAGTGAATGGACGTCGGGTTGTTAACTGCTTTCTTCTGCTAAATGAATTTATCGTTTCGTGCTTTAGGCAAAAGAATCTTCAACTTGTGTCGGATTAAAAATATTAGCAGAGTGTCAGCTTTTTGTAAAGACAATTCAGTGAATGTTTCCTCTCGACTTGTGTCGAAATAGAAGCTTTCAACCTCGCGACACTCTCCTTTGAGCCCTTACAAGTGACCACTCTGTGCAGCGGCGGAGTTTTTGGTATTTGAAGTTCCCGTCTTTCGTTTCTCCGTCAAAGAAAGTCCTGGCCAATAGCGTTGCGTCTCCCTTCTGATCCAGTCTTCAGGGGCGTGCCTGCGAATTTTTCCTGCTTCCCGAAGAACCTAGGAACACCTCATTTGTGCCTCTCTCTCTACTCCATACCGAAGAGAAAACTAAAGTAAAGCTTGCTAATATACTATAAGGTGTTTGTTTTTTTTCTGCTGTTTATCAGTGTTTCGTTAAAGACTAGGAAATAGAACAGTTTAATTTCCTTGTAATAGAAAAAAGTGAGACAACCTTCAGTTGCCCAGTGTCACTGGCTGCGTAGATTAGTTCATTAAAGTAAATGCCGCAAGCCACTGGCGGTGAGCATATCTTGTTTGAACGTTCTATATTACTTCTGTATTTAACTACAATTATTACCGTTTTGGATATTTTTCTTGTACTATATGCCATACCAGTTTGAAGCAGTAGAATTATATTTGTGTTAAAATTCACCAGATCTTTTATTTCTGTGTATTGTCGATGAACTTTGTAGCATTATATACAAGAGGAGGCATAATAAAGGTGAGTCCGATTTCCGTAAGCTGCTGACTTCTCGGCCTTCCACGAGAAGCTGCAATCAGCTGTGATTTGGAAGGTGACGGCCGCTAATTTTGACCTGCTCTGTACAAAACCAGATGCGGTTTCCCTCCAGGAAGCATTTCTCGTGAACCACCCCTACTCCTTAGAGCTAAGCCGAAGGCCTTTTTCACCTTCCTTGTTGCGGGTCGATGAAAAAGCTTGTTTCGCCCATAACATATACTCTCTGTGCATTCTTCCAGATAGGAAGGAAAACAATTTACCTCCTTTAGAATGGTATAAAAATTAAAATACTTTGGCGTCACCTGAGACGGGAGACAATCGTCTACATAAAATGCCCATTGAAGTACCTAAAAGAATATGTGGAAAATCTTATAAAGAGTTTTCCCTTTAATTCAATTTGTCATATGGTAACGAGTAGTGACACTTGCGCTACATTTGATGAAGGAAAGGGCAATCATGAACACCTCCAGAACTATGACGAAGCTTTCGAATTAGAAACAAATGTCCGTATGTTATCCCAAACTGATAGTAATGTTGAATACTTTACAATGGACCTTCAACAAATGATGCCCTTGCCAAAACTAACCAACTCACAGACCTTCTATCGCCATCAATATGGTTTTGCAACCCGGGTATCCATGTGAGTTTCACCAAGCAATAAGGCAAAAAGACGGGTTGATAGTCTGGTCAGATTCCTGCGCCGGGCAAAATCATAATTTGTTCATGATTTGCATATATCAACTTCTTTTTTTTAAGTTTTCAAGTTACAGACCATAAAGTCCCCGAATTGATTGTCAGACTGTAATCGAGATTTCGGCAGAATAGAAAATAAGCTAATGTATCGTGGAATTATTCTCATGGAAGAACGGTAGAGATATGTCATAAGTGAATCTAGCAAGATAAATTTTATTACTGATATGGCTAATCACTTCAGAAATTTTCAAAACTTGCTACAACAGTTCCACCTATTTAATCCCCAGAAAAATACTTACAATGAGAAAATTGCCTACACATTTCAAAGTAATATGCATTCTAAAAGGGAAGAGTAAGGTAAGACCAGACAATATTGCTTTGGAATATGTAAAAATTTTGGAAATTTATTTAATGAAAAACTGGAGAATTTAGAAAAACAAATTAAATTTTTATTTTAAAAGTTTATACGAAATAAAGGTGTTAAGTACGAAGAATTTTTTCATTTATTTTTAAGGTGAGCATCGTTAAACCATGTAATAAAAAATCTATTATATATAACTAATATAATTTAGGAAATTATTAGTGTTAAAACGTGTTAGAAAAGATGCAACTGGTTTTTCACTTATACAAATTTTCTAACATACACCTTTATCCACTTAGGTCTTCAATTATATTCTTTTCGTAGTGATTGCAGCCCCTTTTCCATCCGTTAAAACGTGGAACGGTTTTGATTTAACTGACAGTAGACAATAACTGATATCGAGCCACTGTACAAAGCCATGTGTACAAAATAAAATACTTCTGTTCCCATTTTTTTGCAATTAAGTGTACGTATAGTAGCCCTATTTACGTAAAAATGTTGTCATAATTAAGGCATTTTAATTGCTTTCATCATTTCCAAAAACCCTTCGTAGGGTCAGCAACTGAGATATCTATATACGTTTTGTTTAAAGAAAATATATTCCCTGCCGTTCTTTAAAAAAATTAGAATAACCTAAATGCTAAGAAGCAGGAAGCTTAAATTTGAGCATTGGGATTAACGGAAATATTTTCTCGTAGCAGCCAGTTACACTTCTAAGCCGCACATTATTTACGCTCCAAATAAGTCTGGCTTTCTTTTCTTCTCTCAATTTGTCGGTGACATAGGAGGTAATTTTTGAGATATCAGGGGTGTAATAATGGGGGAGCTTTTGTGCTTAGGCACGCTTTTACCACCCGCACATTGTTTTAAGGCAAGATTTTTGCACAGAAGAAAAGCCTTTCGCAGCATTTTCAGCTCGTTAGTAGTTGATGAGTTTTACTTGATTACGCTTCTTGACGCTTTCACACAGTTTTTGCGTGGAGAAAAATAAGTTAATGTATCGGATTCTAAAGATCTACACACGGATTTGCAAGTTTTTTCTTACAGGATACATTTGGAAACATACAGATTTTGAAATAATAATACTTACAGTAATATCACTATCATTGATTCTATCAAAAGTCGTAGAATATCTAACCATTTGCGATTCGCCTTCCAGGGCAACTAATTTGTCCCGTAACATCCTCCAAGGGAGTGCAAGTTCTGTGGCAGCTTCCATGGCCCTGCACCACTCGCTGACAGGGGTAAAGCCTGAAATAACCGGAAAATATTAACATTTTATTGTATTTCTGATACATCCGTTGGCGTTTTCGCCATTTCGAAAGTTGATTTAATAACAGCAAAGCAAGAAATAAAAGTATCGGTTTAAGGGTGAAAAAGATCCTGTTAGTTCCTGCTTTAGTGGCACTGGCAGATAGGAATATAACTCACGTTGACAGGGCATCGTGCAGTCCTTCTCCGTTTTTATGAAAACTGGAGAAGTAAAATAAATTGGGTCGGAGTTGATTCAAATGTGGGTTAAATTTCAAATTTGAATGGTATGGTAGGTAGGATCGGATTAAGAGAATTGCGGCTAGACAAGCGCGACTTACGGATCTAATTTAATGTGAAATTTGAGCGTTCTGGAGATTACAATTTGATTAGTGGAAGATGTGAAAGCTGGAAATGAAAGCTCCGTGACCAACACGTACTACCCCTAAAGTATAATATGAAGTAGATAATTTTAATGTGTACTTTTTATATCATCTAACAGCATAAAATGAAACTTTGCTTGCAAAAACGAAACAGTCAGTGCACGTGACATATATTTATGACATCGCAGGTTTACACCCTTACGCAAGCTTAGGATAGCAACACGATAGTTTAGGAAACTTCACTCCAAACTAAGCTCTATATTAGTTTGAGATGTCGTACAAAAACTAACGCCATAAATATCGACGATGTGTATGTAGTCACTGATTTTTTTCTGTTGCAACAAATAATAAATCAGTAAGAACTACTACATTACACTACCAAAAAACATCAAAGTTTATAGAGATTTGTTAAACTGCTTTTCAGATAATTTAACGTAAACTCCCATCTGAAAATTATAATAAAAAGAAAATAAAAAAAAATTGCGACACTTGATAGGGAAATAAAAGAAAACAAATTTTAGTATTATAATCTATGAAAGAATCATATAAAGTATTCAACAGAGCCTCAATAGGTGTGGATTCAGTTTATTTCATTTCCTTTTTGTTATATATTACGAAATGTAACAAAACATTTACCTTCGATGGATAGGTATTTATTTTTAGGAAGATTTAATAGGTAGGAAGCTCCAAAACCAATGAAAACCCACTGAAAATATTTATATAATGTATTGAAGTATTAATTAATATGAATTTTAACCACGTAAGACAGAAAACAATTAACAAACATAAAGATTTTGCCTATTTACATCAGTTCTGCTACACATGGAACATGTAGTGCATTCGTTTTGGAATACCCCGTATCCTACAGATATACTATACCTACATATAGTCCACGTCAGGATATACCGTTACCCGCTTACAAATGGTATTGTAGAACAAGGATTTACAAGCTAGTTATAACTGAGCTTAAAAGCGTCTGTCTACATATTACAAAGAAAGGAAATTTCTAAATCGGGTTTGTTATTTTACAGGCGTTATTTCGTTAAGTGCTAACCAGGGATTACCAGACACCCTTCGGCGAGGCAATAGCGATATATCTTGAAGTGAACTATACCAAGTAATGGGCCATATATACTTTTTTTTTCGTTCTCACGCTACCGTTACCTCCGGAACCGCTTTTGCATTACCTCAGGGGATGCGGACATCCCTTACATACTATCCATTCATGCAACATTCACTCTAAACTTAACTAAGTGAAACACGGTCATCGCCTCTGCCGGGGTCCGATCCCGCGGCCGACCGAACCGCATTCACTGTGACCTCGACTGCCAGCGTTTGTTCGCACTGTCCCATCGAGGACCCTGAGCTCATATATACCTAACATTTAGTTTCGGTTGTAAAACCTTTGTTGAAACGTTTGGAGACTAAGCACATACTAGGAAGCTGCAGTCTCGGTTTACCATAATTAGAAATAAGAGCCATTTTATTATTTCAAATAGAATATTGCTTTTCTACTACTGAAAATAAGGCAGAATACTGAAAAACGTACCGGCATTACTAGGTTCCTGAACTACATGAAACCTTCTGACCCCTTATACTTGGGCACCGCCTATCGAATATTAGGAAAGATATGGCTCTACCAAAACACCTAATCCATGTTATCGAAACACTGTACATTCATAATCAGGGATATGTAAGAATCCAAAATAAACTTTCAGAAATTTCTCTTTAACATTTATGGTGAGTGGATTATGCGTAAAGCTACAGAGAACTGGAATGGAAGGGTGTCAATAGGAGGAAGACTGATCTCAAACCTAAGATGATACCACCATAATGGTAAGTTCAGAGAAGAAAATGGTAGAACCTTTTCCCAAATTTAAGAAACCAGCTCTAAACGTGGCCCCAAGTTAAACAAAGCAAAATGCGGCTGATGATAATGGACACAACAAAAATCCTACCGTCACTAAATCTCATTCTTCTTCTTTAAGTACCAATTCTATCGAAGTTGGCTATCATTAATGTTATTTCAACTTTTGAAACAGCTCGAAACAAAGACGTAATGCTTTTGTTATACCACTGTTGTAGATTTTTAAGCCACCGGGTACGTGGCATTAACCTTATGATTAAAGGCGAAATCATATATGTACGAACTCAGATATTCAACAGGTAAATCAAAAGACGAATTAGATTGGCGAAATCAGCCCTAACAAAACTACCAAAATCTGGAAGGACAATAAAATAACCAAGAATACTGGCCTTATATTGGTCAGAAATCTAACATTCCCCTTAGCCATCTATGGCCTCAAAACGTGAACACTGAAAATTGCCGGTCAGATATAAGCATTTGAAACAACTTGTTATAGAATAATGATGAGAATTCTATATACAACTGATAGAACCAACGCCTCCATTCTGCAGGAGTTTAAGATAGACACCGATGATAGACTCTTCCCAACTATATAAAGGCAAATCCTTAAATTCTTTGGATACGTGATCAGAAGAGGAGGAATGAAGAAACTAGCAATTCAAGGCAAAGTAGATAGCATACGAAGAAGCGATAGATCTCCCAACAGATTCACTGACCAATTAACGATTTTGGCAAATCTCACAGTATCTGAAATAATGAAAAAGGCAGAAGACAGATAGTTATGACAAACCAAATTTGTACAAAACATATGGAGGCCACGAATTACTTTTTCTTGTAGATATCAATACAGCTTTAAATTTATTTTGTAGTTAAGCATATTGAATTTATTTTTCAACACAAACAAACTGACGATTTACGATTTACTCTAATACCAACTAAATATTTTCAGGAGATCACAATTAGTTTAAGACACAATGCTTAAGTGACTCAGAGGAATATGGTTAAAGTTTTATATTGATAGATAAAATAATAAGCGACATTTCCACGTGCGGGTTTTCTAGTGAGTAGACAACATGTAAAAAATTGGAATAAGGTAAAAAAGTACTCGTAAAGATCATAGGAACTAATAATAAAAAAAGTAGTCGAATAATTCGTTAAAATCAGGCTAGGTTTGCTATATATGTGGAATTAATTTAGTGACATTTTATTCACCTTATTAGGAACTACCATCTTGTATAATGGACACAACCCTACTATCAAGATAAATCTAATTGTCTCACAATCATAACAATGCCAAAACTTGTTGCTAATATATTTTTTCGTATATTACACGTATTATTTTTTACATTGGGTGCAGTCCGCCTTCCAGTAGTCAGGTAGACGGCCCTAAATCCCAGGAGCGACAGGAACCTTATGTTCTAGCGCGACGGATTTGATGCGGCAGACTTGGCGCAAACTCGATTTGACACGAACCAGTTTGGGCGCAGGGGCGGTTGTACAAAGAACAGTTTGGGCGCAGGGGCGGTTGTACGTAGAACAGTTTGGGCGTAAGGACAAATTGGCGCAGCTCCGGTAGGGGGCAAGGACGTTTGGGCTCAAAAATATTAAAAATCAGTCGCAAAGAGTGATGCATGCTTTGAACTGGCATTTCAACATAACATATATATATATATATATATATATAAAATATAACATAATTTACTTCAATAATAAATATTACAGTTTATAAATTGCATCTTTTAATTGATCTTTTAGCTAAGTGTAGTTATTCTCGGTGAAAGGGTAATTACCAAACAAATACACTCTACAAATTTAATATTAATAATAGAATCACATCTACAAATGCGTTAGTACTTTCACTGACATACAGTATATTTTGAGAAAAGCAAACACGAAATTTTGTTATTCTTGTTCTTCCGGTGCCTATCCGTTCCGGATGTTGGCGATCATTGAGGCTATTTTTATTTTATCTGCAGCAGTTCTAAATGACACAAATACAACAATAATGTTGCTTAAAAATATTTTGGAATGCTTAATTTTCAACGTTTTAGCAAGGTATTTTTAATAAATCTATAGGATTTATTATTAAAATTGCATAATTCAGCAAATTTAGTAATAACACAAAACCTTTTAAAATAAACCACTTTAATATGTGTTTGTGCCCAAACATCCCTGCACCCAACCGTCCCTTAGCCAAACCGTCCTTGCGTCTAAACGGCCGTACGCCGAATCGTCCCTGCGCCCAAACGAGTTTGCGCCAAATGGGTCACGCCAAACTGGCCACTCCAAAACGTCCGGTGAGTAGGGAAACGAATGTAATGGTTTCTTAATGTAAAACGTTACATTTAATTTTATCTATTTATTTTTTTATTATTATGAATTATAGTGCCTCGACTACAAGGCCATTCGGACTTGTACTATACAAGTATAAGTAATACATTTCATGAGATTTAATTTTAGTTTGCCAGCATAAGTAAATTTGCAAATACTATTTAAAAAAATGGAGGAACTAATTTACATTGTTTTTTGGTAAATGTTTCAGTTAAACCGAAGTAGTTATTAAGAAGCTGAGATGGGAGAATAAGTTTTTCTTTTATGATCATTCGTACTAAAGTCAGGAAGTGCGAAATATCTTAAGAGTTGTTATATGTAAATTCGGAGAATGTTAAGTGGACAATCTTAAGAGATGATTATCATTGGAACAGGTATTTACATTTTTTCATTTCACCATACGCACCTTTTAAATTGTGCTCAAACTATTAGTATTAATGTTTTATTTAATATTAAGAATGTATATTATCTTTCTAATTTTTAAACAATAGTCTATGTGAATTGTTTCAGGCAGTATGACAATGATTTAAAATTATAGATTCTATCCTCTTCTTGGCTTCATAGAAAAATAATTTCGTGTTAACTAAGTTATGGAAACAACATGTCGGTTTAATAGTTTGAAATTATTGTCTTTTCGCAAATACTAATAAACAGTAAGCTAATTTTAAATGTTTAAACAACTTATTTTTAAGTAAACGAAGCCTTAAAGAAGTTCCAGTATTCTAGTATGAAATACGTCATGAAACTGAATTGCTTCTTTGGAATTATTTAGCAACCGAAGTCTATGAATAAATTTCATACTGAAAGAGAATTCAGAGATATATAAAGTCTATTGTTTTGTTTTTAAAATAGCTAAATCAGCCAAATACGATTCAATTGGAAGTGCTTGCGTCAATATGCCGTGAGCTTGATGGTTTTGATTAACATTAGCCTGAAAACGTTGGAGAAAAGCATAAAAAAAAGTGATGTATACCTAAAGGCCAGTTTAATTAGAAGATTGGGGGGCAATAAAAAACTAACAAATGTTTTAATAAAACCCAAACAATAACTACCTTCGAAATAGAGATTCCTGAATGTTTGGCACAACAAGAAAACTTCTGCAGAATAATAGAAGAATAGCAATAAAAATCATTTACAATTTTGCTCAACTAACCTTCTATAGAATTTATATCGAAAGCTACTGAATTAAAAAATCCAAGAAGGTACATGCCTTGCCTTTCAATTCGAGAACTACATTAATTAATACAATGCGGTCGTAAATGTCCTCCCCCTACTAACTTCTGAACGATTTGATATTTCTTCACAAAATTTAGTGTGCTTTAATGGGAGGCTAAATACTAACTTTTAGTCCAAGTTTAAATTTTATATTTTCAAAGTGGCGGCTAGACGCTATGTTGCAGCTATTTTTTTAAATAGCAATGGGGGTCGAGTGATACCTCCTTTGAAAGGTCTCTTTGAGTAGAGTATAATTCTGTATTTAGGGAAAATGTTAAAGATTCAGAAACAAATGACAGACTTAGAAATTATCTGTTTCTGATACTAAGCAAAACGCTAAAAAAATGTAGGAGTCGAAACAACAAAAGTAAAATTGAAATAATTAGTCTTTCTGTTCTGTCACTTTAATTCAGTTACTGTGTTTGCTCACGTTTGAATTAGTGCTGGCAGCATAAACCGGATTACCGGTTTTTTGTAAGAAACCAATATCCGGATAACCGGTTAACCGACTACCCGGTTTTTTTGAGTCCGATTCGGTGCCGGTTTTTTAAACCGGTCTATTAAACCGGTTTTTTAGGCCGGTTCTTGAGCCGGATTTTTAGGACGGTTTATTGAGCCGGTTTTGTGGGCCGGTTTACTAGGTCGGTTTTTTAATCCGCTTTTTTAGACCGGTTTGTTAAGTCGGTTATTTAGGCCGGTTTAATAACGGTTTTTTAAACCGGTTTTTAGGCCGGTTTTTTGGGCCGGTTTATTATGCCGGTTTTTAAAACTGGTTGTTTACGCCGGTATTTTAGGCCGATTTTTTGAACCGGTTTACTTAGCTACTTTTTAAACCGTTTTTATATGCTGGTGTGTTAGAACTTTTAGCTCGTTTTCTCAAGCCGATTTTGTAAGCGGGTTGAAAATGTTGAAATAAGTTTTTTAAGCTGCTCTTTTAGGTTGATTCGTTGATTTGCCGGTTTGTTATGAAGCGATTTTATAGTTCAGTTTCAGTATATCGAAATCGAACCAATATTCGATTCGGTTATTTGTGACGAATTGGTTTCTCTTTCTACTCTGCAAACAGTGCATTTTGAGGTGGTTTCTGTGAAGAGGATTCTGGCTTAATAGTAATTAGTAATACCTTCATTAGAGAATTTTCGAGACGAGAATTACATCCTCGAAACGGAGACGAGTTCGAGAAATTTCGAGATTTTAGAGCGTTTTCTCCTTTTCAAGGATTTAATAATTTCGCAAGAATATGCTTAATTTTTATTAACTCTAAAAAGAATCATAAAATGAAACTTTAAATTTAAATCATATTTTATTCAACACAGGCATCAACCAATTACTAGAGTCTAGAAAAGATAATTATTTCTAAGTTTCTTGTAGGAAATATTAAATTCGTAAAATTACAATACACCCAATTGTATTTCTAAGGTATACGGATTACGGATTCGGACAGGGCGATTTATGCCAGATGTCTTTTATTTTAATCTCGGAAGCTGTTAAAATTTTATTATTCTGTATAGTTATTGTACTAATAAAATGGCAACAATAAACTTCCTCAACTCAATGTAGGCAAACGTTCCGTAAAAAGTTGCCAATTCTGTTATATCCATTTAAAAATAGAAGTTCTAACAAATACTAGAATATTTGGTGTTCGTCTTACAGGCAATAAACATTTATTTAAATTTTAAACTATTATAACTGTCTTGCTATGTACTTTGGGCAGACATCGCATGATCAGGCACCTTGTTCTATTAAAATTTCCAGGTAAACAATATATTTCTCATTGCAGGTTAGTGCTGTATAATTTAATTAAACTGTCGTGAGTGAAGAAGCCCCACCAAATGCTTAAGTATTTTAATAAATTAACAGTTTTTGTACCCGTTCTTGTTTTCCCTTTTTTGTAGCTAAAAAATTTCTCGAGACGAGAAGAATAATCATCTCAAAATTGTTTTACTTTTTTGAACATTTTTAAAAAGTCGGACACAAATTTTTTTAGCCAAATACAATTACTTTTTTTAATTTTCACTTCAAATGGCGATAGGAAATGCCACTGCTATTTATGACATAATTAGAGCCACAATTTTCTAATATATTCTATTTCTAAGAATCTAAGTATTCTAAGTATCAATCACGCAGTTTATTATTAAAATTTTCTGTTTTTGTTCTGGTAGATTTTATGCCTGTGTTTTTGTTATGTGTATTGTTTCCACATTTTGATTTACCTACTTTACATTTCTGCAATATTTCCCACATCTAATTTATTCTAATATCACAAGTTTGTCCAAACACCGGTTTTCTGAATGTTAGATCTTTGCAACGTTTTCTATCATTTCAGTTTTAAATCTTGCAAATTTTTATTCTATTCACAATATTAATTAATAAAAACTATCTACGTTATAGCTTTTTCTTCACATATTGTTTAAAAAAAATGGTAGACTGACATTTTTCCTTGCGGTTTTGTACACCAATTCATTGACGGTTTATTTCAGTTTCGTTTATCTAATTTTTATGGTCATTTATAGGTAGAGGTACCTAGTACCTACCTACTACAGCACACGAGGTCGGATAAACGCAAAACAAAAGACTTTCTTTCGTGCAGTTGTAAATGCAAAACCGGATGTACTTAGACTTACCCTTGGATGGCTATGCTATAATTCTATTTTTATATTTTTTTTCCAGAATTGTGGTTTAGAAGTTCAAGGTTAACTTGAGAGGTACTTTTAATAAATACAGTACACTTTCTTGAGCGAGCAGGTAAAATGAAACTCTTTTTGAAAGTAAGGATCAGAATCAGAAACGAACAGAATCACAATCACCAAATTTTTGGACTCAAACCTTCTTGAATTATAAATACAACCACAACAGTGACATTTACTAGATAAAATGCGAAAAATCTGCGGAAAGCGACTTCTGAAAGGAAAAGATCCCGAGGAAAAAGTATATAATATTTTCCATTGCAGTCTGCGTTCCTTTAGTTAGGCAAAGTGTCACCAAACTCTAAACTATACTTTGCACAGCTTGACAAATATCTGGCTGGAGAGCCTCAAGGGTGGCTTTCAAAGCGCTGTGGTCGTTTCTTTTGATAGTTTTGGCACTACCTGTTTGACAGTTCCACATGTCATTGATGTAAAGTTTGATTAGAAAATCACAGTAAATTTATGTCAACTTGATGTATTTTAAATTTTAAGTTTAAAACTTTAAACCCTTGAACAGTACTATCAATATCAACAGAAAAACAGAAAATTACTAGATTGTAATTTAGTGTCCGTTTTTCCCGCGGCTCAGGCTACCGTTGCCAAACTGTAATAACAATAAGCAATGATTGCGTATACTGAATTTATAAAATACCGATTAAAAAATTTCGGCTCCAAAAATCGGCTCAAAAACCGGTCAAAAAACGGCCCAAAACACCGGTCCAAATAACCGGTCCAAATAACCGGTCCAAATAACCGGTCCAAATAACCGGTCCAAATAACCGGCTCAAAAAACCGGGCCAAAAACGGGCCAACAAACCGGTTCAAATAACCGGCCCAAAAACCGGTGCAACAAACCGGCCCAAAACACCGGTCCAAATAACCGGTCCAAAATACCGGCCCAAATAACCGGTCCAAATAGCCGGTCCAAAATACCGGCCCAAATAACCGGTCCAAAACGCCGGTCCAGAAACCGGCCCGAAAAACCGGCTTAAACCGGTTTTTGATAATTAACCGGTTATCCGGATTTTTCGAATACCGGTTTTCTTACGAACCGGTTAACCGGTTTGAAATTTTTTGGCGGATTGACAGCACTATTCTATACTGCGTTCTAGTTTCCAAAGTAATAATGCTTAAAATTATATTATAAGGTTTCATTGAAACAAAGGAATTTCATTTCCTAGAAATATTATTCAGAATTTCAAAACGAAAAATATATTTATCACGGCTTTATTCTAGATAGTAGAAGGCTGGGTGAATTAGAAATTTTTAAGATGGTTCTCTTTAGGAACTGTTTAACTCATTGTGATTCTGTCCAATTAATCATTTCTATAATATTCAATTTCGCTGCGGATAAACTACAAACAAAATGTATATGCACAAGCTCAAATCCTAGCAATGAATACGAAATCTAGTTGTTGAACAAATCTCATTATCACAGTAACAGGACGAAGCTCCACTCATGCAATAGTAAAATCTATCAATACTACTATACCGGCAACCCCTGGAGTTTACCGTTGTTGATTCTGGATTTAATTAAACAAGAAACCCAAGATTCTGTAATAATTAAATAGAAAATACACAATTTAGTCAGTAAATAGAGTGTTGCGAAGAAGTAGCTGTTATATATTTTATATTTATTTTATTTATTTTATATTACTTAATTGTTACTGAAAATGTTACATTTTACTCCTAAGTAAAATTAGTATACTCGTATTATAAATACTCTATCATACATCTTACATCTTTACTTATTTAAAAAAGTAATAAACATTTTTAAAATAAAGTAATATCAACTGAAAATGTAACGTTATTTAAATAAGGCACGAACGTATTCCGGATGGACGAAACTTTCGGCCTACGTACTTGCAATTCAAATTTGGAACATCCCCAAGGTGTCATTTACATAGATGTACAAGGGTTGATTGAGTTACCTTTAATATAGAAATTAATCAAAGCAGTAATTTATTTAGCCAACCTACACACCAAAGGAAACATCAACTGTTGTTGTCAGTCTGAAGCTGAAAATAATACTTGCCAGTTGTAGAAGTAATTGTTCCGCTTGTGTAAAGGTTTTTTTATATTTTGTGTTGATCTCAAGAGCAGCTCCAGCCTGAGCACAATCGGTCTTATTTGAAATTATATAAAATGATATCATTCATGGCATATGAATTCACACAGCAATGTTGATTTCAACATACTTTTATGTAATAAATACCAAAATAATTTGCATGTACTTGCTCAGTATAGTAAAGTATTATTAAATGGTTGAAAATGAGATTGTTATAAACATTGTATGGTATAACTAATCAGTTGATTTTGCTCAATCCAATTGTATTTGCTTAATAAATTATAGTTTTTTTGCCACTACAATTGCTATATAATAAAGACGAAGGAAGAAGATTATTAACAACAACAATAACTATTATTTTGCAGTACATTAATTATTTCTTAGTTTAATAATTTCAATAGTAAATATGTCCTACATTCGACGATGCCTCCTATGTTGAAATACTTATTAAGTACCAAAAGACTAATACAGCTGTTGAAATTAAAATTGATTTTGTTGATACTTTAATTGTTATAGTAATTATTAATTATTTTATAATTAGTTTACTACGGACAAAAATTGAAATAACGTTAACAACATTTCAAACTATTCGATTAAATCAGCCAGTCGCCGTTTTTGCTAATACTTTCGTCTGCTTCTATGTAAGCTTAACGAAATACGTAGACTTGCTAATAGTTTAATCTTCTTCACCAAGTTATTTATTTATTTCTTATTATAAACCAAAAGTTATAAGAAATATGATTTATGGTGTGTGAACTAGAATTGAAAGTATCGATATTTCAACTTCGGTCATTAGGTAACATTTGTGCCAAAACAGGCTCTAATTTAGATTACTTAACTTATTGCTAAATTTAATAAAGCTATATATTATGATACCCTATACGAAA